>JALPQD010000142.1:277500-500000 GCA_023101885.1 Typhlomys cinereus | reverse complement strand
AGTAGAGTAAAATCTTCTTATACCAGCCAAATTCATGACATTGACCCTTCATTTAGTGGTTTCAACTTCCAAAGGCAGGTTCGTTCTCCCTCCCTCTCTCCCTCCCTCTCTTCCTCCCTCCCTCCCTATTCCGTCCTTCTTTCCTAATGAGTGGGAAGTTCGTAGCGTACTCTGCAAGGAGACAATGCGTTGGACAGCTCTGGCCTCTTTGTGTTTGTCAGTTCTGAGTATGGATCCTCTTCTTGCATGCTGGGAAATGCTTCTGTCTGAACTGTCTCTCCACCTCTCTTTTTACTTTCTATTTGAAACAGCGCCTCACGAAGCTGCCAGAAGCTGCTCAGGCAGGTCTTGAACTTGGTAATTCTCCGGCCTTCGCGTCTTCCCCGCCTGCCTCACCAATGGCTGAGACACACCACGGCTCCCCTAGTTATTTTTCGTTTCCTAGTTTGGGGGAGTCATTTCTCTCCTTCCCCCATGTGGGCTTCTGGGGATCAAACTCAGGTCACCAGGCTTGTGAGCAGGCCATTTCCCAATTTTAATATTTTCAGTGTCTATGTCTTTGAAGAGTCAGTTAGTCCCATGAAAGCATTTAACGGAAAACGAGAGTTGGCCTCCTCTCCCATTCCACCTCCTCAAAGTTGGCCGCTTTCAGCCACTCCCAATATGGATCTTCATGTCTCTCCGTTGCGTCTTTCTATTACTAGTTCACGATCTTTCCATTTTCATTATCCACTGACTTCCCTACATGGAAGAAATAGATTTTGCTTGTTTCCATCCTCTCTCCAAACAGATAACTCACCCAACCATCTCCCAATGCGACTGCATTGTGATTCAAGGCACATCAGAGTATTTTATTACCCTAATCACAGCAGCACCTGGACATGTGGAAACATATCACCTAGGGAAATGCCAGCAGGCAGTTCATTCGCCTCACCACAGGCAGGTGCCTCCCTGAGGCTGATAGTGTTATTCTGGTTGCCAGGAGCTCAGTTCCATGCAGTTTATCCCACTTTGCAGCTACATTAAGACGCTGAGCTATTGAATGTTTGAGCCATACCTGTGATTGACTTTAGGAAGTGTGTTACACATACCCAGAGCTAAAGGAGGCCCCGTCCCACTGCAGTTTTCACAGTGCTGTCTTTCTGTGGGCAGCCTAAGTCAGTTTCATTTTCAACTTCGTCTCATCAATCACATTTCTGACATTTTTGTTTATATTTCTACAGAAAAAGTACACTTTAAGTGTACTTGCCATTGCATATACTTTACAGAACAGAATTGAGATTTTTTTTCTATATTAGCATCTAAAACATTACCGGACAGTAAGTTGTGGTGTTTTAAGACTGTGGTGAATTGGGGTGGAGTAAGGTTGTGTGTATTTCCTAATAATAGAAATGGTTCTGTGTGGTTGTGGGTAGCCTGTTCACAAGAGACCATATAAAGTTTGTCTTTCACTTTCTGTTTTAACTTCACAACTTTGTTGCTGTAATAAACACATGACCCAAACAGTGTAGGTTTTTATTTGTTCTCATGATTCTAGCTTAAGCTGATCGTGGTAGAAATCATGTCAGCATGGGCTGAAGGAACTGGCCATACCACAGCCACAGCAAGAACGAAGAAGCCAGGGCCAGTATTTCCCTCTAGCTTGTTAGTTGGCTAAAACCTCTCCATCTTATCCACCTGACCAGGAATGACCACCCTCTATGGGCTGAGTCTTCCCACATCAATTTTGCAGTTAAAACAGCCTCCTACAGGCTCACCTTAACTAGATAATTCCCCATCTTTGTCTATGAAGGCTCAGTTCTCAAGTGTAAAGTTGACAGATGAAACTAACACACACGCTTCTGTCTTGATTTTTTGAAAACAGATTCACAGATGCTGTCACCATGTAGACCAGCCTGGCCTTGAACATAAGATGACCCTGTCTCCCCCTCCAGTGTATTGGGCTCTCTGATGAGTGCTTCTCTGCCTGGCTATAGTTATTCTTTCAGCCACGAGCATTCTGAACTTTCAAGTAGATAGGAAGCTATTCATTGACTCCTCCTTATGAATATTTCCACTGCAAAGATGCAACATGCCTTTTATCCAAAATAGAAACTTAAACATAAGGAGGTATGTTCATACTGGGTGGTTGTGGCACCTGCCTGTGGTCCCAGTACTCAAGAGGATGAGATAGGAGGATTGTGAGTTCAAATCCAGACTGGATTACATATTTTGAGTTCATCGTGGGCTATGCAGTAAGATCCTGTTTTTGAAAAAGGATTGTCTGTATCTGTAAATAGCACAATGGCTGCTTGGAATGGGTTACATTCCAGTAATGTATAAGACGTTTGGTCAGCTGTCACATTTTAGTTGCTAGTTTTGTTTTGTGAATCATAATTTGCCTTCTTCAATAGGCATAATATGAGCTATTCACTTTGAGATAAATGGATTCATCCTGATAAGCCCTCTGTACAGTAAATGCAAAGTAGCTAGCTCACTGCCCCCTGAGGTTTTCACTGAGTACACTGCATTGATATTCTGCTGCTCGAGTTATGGGAAGAATAAAGAGCTGATAATAGAATCACAGACTGGTTTCCTAGGGTCACTTCAGACTTCAAGGCCTCTATGTGCTTCTGGACAGTGGCACGTGGAGTATCTTGAGTAAGTTCTGGCAGAGAGAAGCAGAGCACAGAGGGCGGTCCACACTTACAGTGAGCTGATGTTCCTGGTAAACCTTCTGAGCGGAAAACACCAGTGGTGGGAAGCATACCTAGAATACCTCACCTGCGTATCACGGCAGAGAGCGCCCAAAAGACACAGGCTTTGTGGACACGAAGTCACAAGGATTCCAGTCCTCATACTGGCCAGGGCACTTCAGGACTCTTTCAATCTCTGAAATGTGTGGAACTGGGTAATTGCCCTGAGATTCTTAAACAAGAAAACACATTCTCTCCTCTCTAGAATGTTCTTTCCTCCCCAGGTTGCCTTTGTTGCTGTTGCTCTTTTTTCTCCTCCTCTTCTTCCTCCTCTTCTTCCTTTTTTTAATATATGCTTTTTTATTTTATTTTTTAATTTTTCCCCAATCATACAAGCTCAATAGATACCCCAGTTCTCTCCCTCCTCCCCTCCTCAGTCCCCCTTGCACCTTCCCCTCCTCAGTCCCCTTTGCACCTTTCCCCCTCTTCCCCTTCCTTTCACCTCCCTCTCTCCCCCTCTCCCAGTGCCTCCCCCTTCCCTCCTCCTATCCCTTGGAGCATCCCCCTGTGTGAACCACACTCCCCTCTGAGTCCTCCACTCCAATGAGGTGTAAGGACTCAGTGGTATAGCCTAGAGGGGGCCCCGCTCCCCCTTAGTATGGGAACACTATTATGACTATTAATGCTTTGCTTCTAAGGATCCTAGTGCCTGTGATCCATGCTAGACCTTGAGGGTTGTCGACATGTCAGTAATTGTGCCAGTCATGCAAAGTCCCACTATGGCTACTGCAGCCCTAACTCGTGTGAAGCATCTTGCATATTGTTGGTCCTCCCCATCTTTAGGCTCTTACAATCTTGCCATCCCTTTTTCTGCAAGTTTCCCTGAGCTTTAGGATGGGGAGAGATTTGGCTGATCTGGTTGCAGGTGATCAATGCAGGGTCTTTGGTGTTCTGAATTATGGTTTGTCGTTGTTTTCAGTCTTTCTGCTCCTGCACCACCCTTGGCTCCATCCTGATTGGTATTGGAGGTCACCTCCTGAGGAGCAGAGAGTTCGCTCTGGTCCAGGTCCTGGGCAGCAGGCCTCTTTCTCTTTCTATCCTTCCTCCTTCTCTTCTTCTTCACTTCTTCCTACTCCATCTCTTCCTTCTCCTCCTCCTTATTATTATTTTTTGGCTTCACTTGAGCAAAAATTTTGCAGGAAGAATGTTCCATGTGGCTTTCTCTCTGGCCTATGAGATACCCCTGTCCAAAAGAACAAAGAAATGTTCTATTCCTGCAGACCAGTGCATCTAAAAGCTGCCGCTAAGTAGTCACACCCTGCTAGGACAGAAAGAAAATGGAAGATGAAGTATTAGATTTTTCTCCATGGGTTTTTCACGGTTATTTATGAATAGTTGTATTCCATGGTGGAAATGTTTGCTTTTAATATAAATTCTCTGTTATTTGATTTTTGCATTGCTGTAAAGAGTTAATCAGAAAAGTTAATAAAATAATTGGAAAAGAAGTTCTTCAGAGCCTTGGGTAATATAACAATTCATAGCAGTCAATATCACTTACGATCACAGATGAGCTAGAAATCAAATGTTGGTGGTCCATTGACAAAAGCCGCTGCTAGTGCTATCAGATCTGCTTAGCTGTTTCAGTGGATTGAGATCTCATGATTCTCATGAGCAGGTGAAAGAGGTAACAGAGTCAATGTTTATAAAACTCTGCCTGGTGCTGTGCCGAGAGCCCTGGATGGACCACCTCCCTCAGTCTCCCTTGGCAATTCTCCAGCTTGCCTGCTCAGACGTGGGATTCTGAGTGGATCCCAGGCTCTGAGGTCTGGCCTGCTTGCCTCTTAGCATTCTGAAGGGTGAGTCCGGCCATATCGACTTTGGACGGTCCTTAGAAACCTAGTTCCTATCCCACTAATTTGTATTATTTTTAGTGTGGCAGCCAGAAACTCCACTGGCTCCGTCTTTGGTCTCAGTGTGTCCTAGATCTTGTCATCTGGAAAGTCACGCTGTGCTTGGCTGCTGCCCTTGTGTCAGTGAGCTGAACAAGAGACTTGTGATGCACTTCAGACCATCCATCTGCATTTCAAAACTGGCTCTTCAAGTTCCCCAAAGTTCTTAGCAGTCTGAACCTGGCCAGGGTTAAAGCTGCCAAGTGCTGCGAGCTGTCCTGACCCCACAGCTCCAACTCGGTGCAGGACGCCGCCCAGTGAGGCAGCTCGGCAGAGGCGCTGTTGGAGACCGCTTCTATCAGGGCTTTTTTTTTTTTTTTTTTTTTTTGGCATAATATTTTTTCCTTTCTGCTTACCATGACCAACTAGAGGAAAAGCTGCTCTGAGACATGGTAAGAAATGTGTGCTTTATATTAAATTCTCAATAAGCTAGAAATAGAATATCATAAATGTGTCTGGAGTTAAAACTGCTGTCTTGGTCAAAGTCTGTCTCCTGGCCAAGTTCAGATTCAAAAGGCAGAGAAACAGACTATTTCTTGGTGAGACATACAGAAGTACATAGTTACCTACACTTTTGCTTTCTGTGGTTTTAGTTACTTGCAACCAACTGTGGCCAAAAAAAAAAAAACAAGAAAGAAATGGAATATTCTAGAAGCAAACAATTCATAAATCTCAAATAACCTTTATTGTATTGTATTATAATATTTTATTTTTATAATTGGTTTTTACTAATCTCATATTTACATATTAAATTTTATTATAGGTGCATGCATATAGGAAAGCACATATATACAGGGCTTCTTACTATATATGGTTTTAGGAATCTGCAGGACATCTGGAATGTATCCTCTGCACATAAGTAGGGTGCTGTATAGCTAAGAGTGTTTGGCCATTTATTGCATTGAGTATAGTCTGCTTTGGACTGAAAAAAAAAGGCAATTATCCATTTTTCCCTTAAGAAAAGTACTTTTAATACCCATCCTAGATACCCACACTGTCACCCAGCTATGTGCATCTATTAGCCTCTAGCCTAGAGATCTGCCCCGGACCCTATCACATCTAGAGGAATGCGATACGCCTCAGATTCAGCCCTTCTTGATTCTGAGACGCTGAGTCAAAAAGACTCTCTCTTCTGTGTACACTCCAAATGAAAGATGAGCTAGGGGGAGGATAACCCAAACCAGACAAACAAATCACACTACATGCTATGGTGCCCCTTGCAGGTCCACAGCCGGAATTGCAGGTGCATGTTGCTAAGGCCTTCTATTCCTAGGCGAGGGAGGGAGGTAGGGGGGCACAGGCTCCTTAATCAGAACCCACTTGTGCTCCTTCCTCACAGTGGTGGCTGCTTATGCTCTTAACTCTATCTCTGAACACCCCTCTTCTTTTAATACATTTTTATTATTATTTCCGCTCATACAAACTTAATAGGTACACCAGTTCCCTCCTCCTCCCCCCGAACACCCTGCTCCCCCTCCCCTCACCCCTCTCTCCCCATCCCCCAGTGCCTCCCCCCCCCAATTCCCAGAGAGTCCTTTATTGTGCATGCCTGACTCTCCCCTGGGCCCTCCTCTCCGATGACGTACAAGGACCCAGTGGCATTTCCCTGAACCCTTTCCCGTGTTCCCATTAAGCATAGGAATACTACTGTGGCTGTCAATCCCTTGCCTCCAAGGATCTTGGTGCCTTTAGCAGATGCTAGACTTTGTGAGGTCAATAGTGTGTTGGACCTTGCGCAGGGCATGCAAAGTCCAATTATGATTGCTTTGGCCCTAACTTGTGTGGAGTATCTTGCAAATCATTGCTCTTCCCATCCTTTTGCTTTTACAATCTTACCGCCCCCTCTTCTGCAAATGTCCCTGAGCTTCAGGATGGGGAGAGATTAGTCTGGCCTAGTTCTAGGTGGTTGATATAGAGTCTCTGAAGTTCTGGATTGTGGTTTGTTGATTTTCTTTTGCAGTTTTGCTGCTCCTGAAATGCCCTTCACTCCATCCTGATAGGCACTGTATGTTACCCCCTGGCCAGAGACAAAAAGCTGTTAAACTGGAGTATTGTTATAAGAGCACATTCAAGGGTAGATGTAATAAAAGTAGGAAATCTCAGTGAGGGAGGGGTCAATCACCCATTTGCAAAATGGTTACTTTTTATCTGCCAGACTATATGCCCTCCCCTTCTGGTGAGATCACACCCCCTCAGTTGTAAATGATCAGGAAGGAAAGTCTGTGAACTTAACCAGATGTCACATTACTTACCTGCAGTCCTTGATGGAGGCCTATTTTCTCTGCTGTAACATGGTCCCCTCTCTCCTTGTTTCTGGTGTGGCCCTCCAACCCCATCCCTCCTGTTCATAATCCTTGCAATTACTGTAGGTATTACATAGATTTACCTTTGAGTTGAACACCCCTCTTAAGTGAAAGATGGTGTGTCACTGCTGCTAAGTAGCTTCCCTGGTCTGGTTCCTGTTCTCGGTAAGGTGGGGAGCCAGCGGCCTCATGTCTTTGAAAAGATCTGTTTCTCGTGTCTTTGAAAAGATCTGTTTCTTTCAGGCCAGACTGTTGCACTTATCAGTAATACTCTTTAAAATGTTGTAGAGTTTGGGCTCAGTAGGTTGAGGGCTTGCCTGGCACACATGAAGCTCTGGGTTCCATCTTTACCACTGCACCATGATTACGTAGTAGGCTTAAGGCCAGCCTGGGCTACAGGAAACCCTGTTTTGAAAAGATTAAAGCATGAAACAGCCTTTGTGGGTTTCTTATGAATCCAGTTAGGATCCGTGCTCAAACACCCACACCGGCAATCACACCCAGGCCAGACCTCTCTACTTGAGACTGTGTGTCAGGCTGCCTTGAGCCAACACCACCTCTGGAAGAGTGTCAGAGCCTCTCTTGTCTGGTGAAGACTGTCTGCTGGGTACCACATGCCATTTTACAAAGGCCGTCATCCTGTGGCCATTCTTCTTTTTCTTTTAGTGAGAAACTTCTTACCTCTGGCGAGACCAGCGTGGTAGAGAGGTTCCACTTCCCTATCTCATCATCAGCCTTCTCTGTTCCTTTCTAAGCAATGCTTCCAAACGAACAGGGGTTTTTAGCTCATCTGTCTCTTGCACAACTGCGTGTGGCTTGAAACACCTAGTTAATGTTTTCAACATTCCGTCTGCAGATCTTGACAGCTTGACCCAATGTTGATAAGGGGCCATTCAGTCTCAAGGGCTGGAAACATTGCCACTTGTATTGTGCTTTTGTGACGTGGTCTATGTCTGACGTGGTCTCAGTTCCTCCCAGTAGTTTACTTGCCACTCCTCTGGACTTCTCTGCCCATTTGTCAGCCCGTAAACCATCTCCCTGCAAGGCTGAGTGGGGACAAGAAAATCAAGGCCTAGAGATAGTGAGCATCAGTTCCCGCCTTCTCCATTACCTCCTTGGTGAACCGAATAAGGGAATGATCTTTTCTAGGACCCGGTTAACTAGTTACCTGAGCATCATGTTGCTCTTAATGCAAGGTTCTTATGAAGATAGTCAATGGGTTGTGAGCCAGCTGTTCAGCGCAGCCACTGGTTTATCGTGGACACCCAGGGTTCTGCTAATATTTCTTTTTGCCTCCCATTACGAGGCAAACTTGAATCTTGAGGGCCACCACTCCACACAAGTGTTCCTTCCAGATGCTTCATCTATTATGCCAGGAATGAGAGGACTCAGCGGTGCAACGTGGCGATAACTGCATGGGGTTGATGTTTTAACCCTAAGGAAGTTTCAAAATCAAGCAAAAATGCTGAGGTGGTGGTGGTGGCCAGAGGAGTGGCCCGTAAGTTGTCCAGTGACAGAAAGCATTTAAAAAAGGCAACATTTCTCAGATGATTTCCAACCAAAGACTGCAAACCTTTGACTTTTCAAGGGAGAGACTACTGAAGAAGTCACATACATGGAAAACGTTCGTGCATAGATGGTGTTGGATAACTCAGATGTTTTTCCACATCACATATACAATGTCACAAATTCCACTCATGGGGCCAGCAAGATGGCTCTGCCAGTAAGGTAAACCTAGAAACCTCAATTTAATGTCCAGAAGCATATAATGGAAAGAATGGAAAGAAGAAATAACTTCCAAAAGTGGTCCTTTGACTTCTGCCCATGTGCCGTGACTCCTCTCTATTTCTCTTTTCCTCTTTCTTTTTCTTTCTGCCTCCCCCTCTTCCCTCTCTTCTCTCCTGTTTGAAATATTGAAAAAAAAAAAAGAAATATCACATGTATGTATGAGAATTTAAGTAGAGCGACCAGGCAACAAGGGTGAAATAATGACTCAAAGGATGTTGTCTAAGAGGAAGGGAACAGAAAAGGGAAAGATAACCAATGATTCTAGAACCTCCACTGGTTTCTTCTTTTGAGCTACAGTCCATAGGGAAGGACCCAGTGGGCCAGGTCTATAATTCTTACTGCAAGGTCAGGGCCAATCTGGGCCACTTATCTGGCTATCTGGATACACAGTAAAAAAGGGGGTACAGATGTAGTGCAGTCATAAAGCCTTCTGCTTGCACAAGGCCCTGCACTCCATTCAAAGTATCATAAGAAAAAAAGCAGATGTTCTATAGAACATGTAATAATGAGAATTAAAAGGTTTATGGTTTTTCAGAATGTACTCAAAATTCTGCTTAGTTGGATCTCTTCCATCTTTTCCAGAAAAATTTAACGTCCAGGGTCGAAGCCAATTAAGATGCAAGATACCACTGCTTTAGTCTGCAAATACTCACACAGATAAAAGTGAACAAAATTGGGCAAATGACTTCAACCTTGACCATGTTGACTCCTCTCTTTACTGTGTCTCCCTGCAAAGGCATGAGTAGGGCTTGCCAGTAACCCCAGAGGTGAAGAGACAAGGTCAGGAGTTCAAGGTCACCCTTGGCTATCTAGTGAGCTTGGGGCCATCCTAGGCTACAGGAGTGCCTATCTCAAAAAAACGAGGAAGTCTTCCATCATTTCTGTCACTTCTATGCACCTGAATCTAAAGTTTGTATCTCCAGGAATATACTGGTGCTTGGAATTTCAGAATTAATAATTTTATGTAATTTTGGAAAACTGTAGTGGCTTACCACCTGACCAGTAGATCTCTAACAACAAAACAACATGGAGTTGAGGGAAGTTCAATCTGAAGGAATAAAAGTGAGAATGAAAGTGGAGATTCTCTCATGGTGAAAATATCTTTACATGCTGATCCACATTAGCTTATTTGATGCTAATTGGTCTCAATATAAAGCCTTAATTCAGGAATAAGTTCCCTATATGATAAAAATGTTTTGGAAAATTTCAATGGGGAAAAGAAACTAGTGTGATTGTATTAGTCAGCGTTCTCTGAAGAACAGAATCTCTAGAATGTGATATATAAAAATAAGTTTATTAAATTAACTTACAATAAAAATAGTGTCCTTTAAAGTAGACACTCATAGCTACTTCATTCTTGACCAAAATGTCCCACAAAGCCAAAAGATCCCACGAAGATCCTTAAGGCTTTACTTCCCTGGAGGATTGAAGACGCTGGGTTCTGACTTTGGTGAGGAACAGCTGGGCTCCAATGTCAGCAATGAACACCGAATAGCAGTAAGGCCTAGAGACCAAAGGCAGCAGGAGCAGCAGCAACATGGAAAGGATGAAGCTCTGCATCAGCCAAGGATGGAGGCAGCAGCAGCAACAGCAGCAACCAAGAAGGTGACGATGCTCTAGAAGTGAACACCACTCGAAGAGTAGTGTCATAGTTAGGCACAGGTATCAACTTGACAGTTGAGAGTTTGAGCTCTGGGCATATTTGTAGAGAATTAGTGATTGAGTTAAGCCCAGAGCAAACCTGCAGGAGATTGTCTAGCTGATGGGGAAGGCCCAGCCCATGATGTGTGGGACTAGGCCCTGGAATAAGATACAGACATCTGGTTGACAGAGTTGGCATCCTTGTGTACACTTGGCCAAACATGCTAGTCTGACAAGTAAGGATCATTCCTCTCTCAGCCATTACGTAGAGATGGTGTGGCCAGTTCCCTCAGCCTGGTGTTGGTGCATGCCCTCCCATCAAGTTGGACAGACTGGAACCAGACTATTAACAAAACAAACAAACAAACAAAAAAACCCTTGTTCTCTTAAGCCTTTTGATTGTCATTTATCAGCAACCATGCAGGCTGACTGCAAGGAGTAGACTCCACAGCAAGTTGACACAAGATACGGGAAGACCAAGTCCCTCCTCCTTGCACTTCCTATTACCTGGCCCATCACTGGAAAGTACCATCCACTGTGGACAGTGTTTTCCACAGCAATTAATCAAGTACCTGCAGATTTGTCCAGGGACCTGTTCTACCATCCACAGCTGTGCCCCAAACAGTCTGCAACTATCAAGTTGACACAATAGTTACCATAACAGTGACTTGGCGTATTATATAGAGATGAACTTTTTTCCTTTATGTGTGTGTATATGGGCTATATGTATGTTATATGTTTGCATGTAGGTGGGTACCTGTGGTTGGGTGTACATACACAAGTACACTTGAGTGTATGTGTTCATGGAGACCCAAAGGTGGCATTGGGAATCATCCTTGATCAATCCTTATGGTTGTGAACCCAGGTTTGTAAATAAACCCAGAGCATGGCAACTTGCCATGAAGATTTTCAGGCTCTGCCTTCCAGGGCTAGACTCACGAGTGAGCTGCCATACCCACTGGGCATTTTTATGTGGGATCTGGGGATCTGAACTTCGGTCTCTTGGCTCACAAGGCAAAGGCTTCAATCACTAAGCCGCCTTCTCAGTCCTAGGATAGGAATAAACCTTTGCTAGAGGAGAATTCGGTGGAGCTACCTTCGAGTCCCACAGGGAATTCAGAGATTCAGCTTTCAGAGTTGGCACCCGCTCTGAGATGGACTTTCCCTTGATACGGTCACCTGAGCTTCCCATGCCCCATAAGTAGCCCTGATCAACTCACTGGTAAACCAAGTTAGTCTTGCATGAAATTGTCTCTTTGATCTGTCGTCACTGCCTTATCTAGGCAGATTCACATCCCTTCAGGAAAAGTCGCATATGTGAGCGGATGACTGTGGATGAAATCTGACCACTCACTCACGGCACAGCGGATTGGCATCTTCTGCTCACACATGGATATTGATGAGATGCTCTGGTGGAGGGGACTGAAACTGAAGAGGTCAGGGAGCATGGAAGGAGGTCATTGGTCAGCAAATGGAGACAGCTTCCAAGAACCTTTGCATTTCAGAGTAGAGATAAAAGAGACATTGCTATCATTTACTTACATTTGCTTATTTTTATTTGCAAGAGCAGGAGCACATGCATGCATGCATGCTGCCATGCATATGCGGTGGTCAGAGGAAAATCAGAAGTCAGTTCTCTCCTCCCACCAGGTGGGCTTCTGGGAGTGAACTCAAGTTGCCAGGTTTGTGCACAGTGCCTTTATCCCCCGAGTCATCTCACTGGTCCAGATATGCTGTTCTTTTCTTTAAATCAGAAAACAAAGCATAATCACGAGGTTTACTCAGCCCGGTGAAATTCTGATTCATGAGTTGGAGTCAAGCCCCTGGGGAAGGTAACCTCATAGTCTTTGGAAGACTGGGTCGAGATGGGGTGAGCTAGAACACAGCTGCCAAACTTGTGCAGCTGGCACAGTGCCTGTGGAATTTCCTGTTCCTGACCCCATGACTATGGCGTGGGCATGGCTGGGCAGGAGAGACCGGCCCAAGTGGTTGAGCAAGGCGTATCCAGGTGATGGCATGCTGTGATCTCATCGAGCACAGGAGAAGCTGTCCATCCATTCACTGTTCAGCCAACCAAACAGCAGGCCGTGGTGTGAGCTGCAGAGTAGGAAAGTCCTATGCAGGATCTCATGTGAACTAGTGAGGAATCTTCTTGTTCCAAGTCTTTATTTTCTTTCAGTAATTCCTTGAAACCAGCACCCAGCAGCTATATACTGTAAAATCTGAAGATCGTGGCTGCTGTACAGAAGTCTTCATTTAGATCTTCTTGCCGGGGAAACATTTGCTTTTTGCTTCATAGTAACTTATACAAAATCCATGTATCTAAATGTGTGGTTCAGTTCATGTTGACATACAAATGCTAAACTTTGGAAACTTCTCTCAAAGCACAATAAAGTCTGAAACAGTTTCTCATACCTTGGGAAAGAAAGCTTTTGCATGCTCTGGAATTGGTTTCCCTCCTGCTGAAGCCCATGACTTATTTGTTCTGTCTTCTGCTCAGCATTATATACCCATTTTGATGCTTCTCATTGTCTTTAGATCTACTTCTGGCATATTATTATAAAATCAGGAAAGCATATGCTTCTTGATATTAGATAAAATTTCCTTGGGGTCAGAGGTTGACATCAACTGCTCTCCACATTATTATTATTATTGTTGTTGTTGTCATGTGTGTGATGTGTGCAGGGGCATGCACATTCCATAGTGTATGTGTTATTATTATTATTATTACTGTGTTCATGTGTATGATATGTACAAGGATATGTTCATGTTGTGGAGAGTGTGCAGAGGTCAAAGGACAACTTTGAGAAGTTGGTTCTTTCACTTTCCATGGTTTCTGAGGATCAACTTAGGTTATTGAGCTTCTAACCCTGAGCCATCATCTTACTCCATTTTCCTGAACTTGGAACCCACCAATTCAGCTGGATTGATGGGTCAGTGAACTCCAGGGATCCACCTGCCTCTACCTCCCAGTGCTGGGATTACAGACACTTGGCTCTGGGCCTCCTGTTTTCCATGAATGCTAGAGATTCAGAATAGGTCCTGGTGCTTATATGGCATATACTTTACTGACTAAACCAGCCTCAGAAAAATGTCAAAATTTATGAGTCAAGGTCAGTAGTAGATTCCAGAAAGATCTATGTTCCAATGGCTGCTACCTTTAGCCAATAGAGTATTACACTCTGCACTGTGAATTACATTAGAAAATTTTAGTCATAATACATGCCAGTTGCCAGACAGCAATGAAACTCCATCTTCAATTTTTAATTTTTTTATATTTTTGCCTGTGTCTCAGTGTGTGTAGGCACGTATGTGTGTGTATTTGTGTGTATCAGATTGCACTGTGTGTGCCTTCGGGGTACCTCCTTTTTGCCTCACTCTGGAATTTCCTAGGCTCCACCCACCAGGGCCAGAAGTGCAGGCTGCTGCCATTTCTGCCTGGCATTTTTATGTGGGACCTAGGATCCAAACTCAGGACCTTCTGCTCGCAGACAGAGTCTTAACCCCTGAGCGATTCTCCAGCTGCCCCATCTTCAACTTTTTATTCTCCCCCCTTTGGTTGCCCCCCCCATCTTAGAATGAAGAGGTTGAAATAAACTCCTACCATTCTCGGGGCCTCCTAGATGGTTTTCACAGTTTACTTGACTGGAGGGGAGCTCTCAGATGATCTTGAGTGCCATCCAGACTCCATTGATCCATCCATCTACCCATTCACCCACCCACACATCCCTTCATCCACCCACCCATCTACCTACCCATGCATCCACCTGTCCATCCATCCCTCTGTTCATCCATTCATCCTTCCATCCATCCATTCATCCGTCCAGCCCTGTCTATCCATCCACCCACTCACCAACCCACCTACCCACACATCTGTCCATCCATCCATCCATGTACTTATCCATCCACTCACCCATTCATCCATCTCTACCTCTCTCCATGCCCAGGAATCAGAAGGCTGTGATTACGAAAGACACCAGCTTTGCAGTGGTCAGCATCAAGCAACCACCCCTTTCCTTCCCTATCAAGCTGAGCTCACTAAGTCAGGGGATTATTTAACCTGGGAATTATTTATGTTCTCCGAACTGCCTGACTTAGAGTGCAAAGCTGCTGGCCTAGGCATCCACAGAATGAGCCACGGGCTTGTTGTGTACTAGGATCACGTGGCATTTGTCTTCAAAGCCCTGATGATAGTGTCTGCACGCTGCGATGCTCCAGATGACTCCTGTCTCCTAAAGGCCAAAGCATTTAGCTACCAGCAGCTCTGGATGCCTCTGTGTTCTCTTACATAAAATTGTGTTGCTCAACAAAGGAAGGGTTAAGCGATTCTTTCCATTTCTCCCTTCCTCTCTTTCTTGGGTCAGGTTTGCAAATGTGAATTAGAATGGAAGTTATCTGAGCAACTTTGTGAACAGTTTGCCTAAGTTCGTTATGCTGTGGTTCAGCAACAGCATTTAGGGAGTACCGAGGTCAATAGTGCCATCTGCTCTGTCTCTGTCACTTACCACAGTTCGCTTTGTGGGATCTCACAGTAGAGATCAAGCTAGTGGGTATGGTGAATAGTTGATGTTTCTGACCTTTTGTATTTTCCCAGTGCTTGCTCCCCCACAAGCAGGACACCTTCTAAGTGGATAGACTCTCCTGACCTGGGGCTGTACTGGGAAGGAAGGTGAGGGGATGACCACCTTGTGCACGAGACTTTCCAAAGGATCTTCAGTGTCCCGTGTCCTTCCCTCCTCTCTCCTTATGATTCTGGACTTGGCCTTTCAAGTGAACAGCGGTCCTCACTGGTCAGGCAGTGTTTTCAGGGGGCAGGATTCTTGGATGAGGACTGACTGCCCAAACGGTTCCCAGTACCGATTTCATCATGGTTTGGATTGTGCGTTGCTCTTCATATTGGGAAAGAGATCACTTCCTCAGATGGGGTTTCATTGCTTTAGGGGAGCAGTGGAAAGCCAGGGGCTGCATAGGCCCAGCAGGATCCCTATGGAGAGACCCCTGGTGTCCTGATGCATGGTGCTGTTCCTTTACCCCCCTCCATTGTCTTCCGTTGTGCTGCCTCAGAGCGCTTGGCCAAGATGCAAGGATACCATCTTATCTCTTATGGCTTTGTTCATCCAAATTTGCACATCCTGTTCATCCACATGTTGTAGTAACATGTATTGGACATGTATTGGCAGATGGGTACAGCCCTACCCAGTGCTAGCTGGCTGATAATCTTTCCCCAAGAAGCATAAGATGTTAACCTAATGCTATTGTATATCTCAAAGAAGGACTTCAGTATTTGACGTCTTAAAAAAATAGGATGGGATCAGTTCAATAGTTAGGTGTCTGCAGACACACGTTGGGACTTGAATTCCCTCCCCAGAACCCACACAGTGGAAGGAGACGACTGACTTCCCAAAAAGTCCTCTCTCTTCTGCACTTGCTCAATGGCAGGCATACACCTATGTGTTCTCTTTCTCTCTCCTCTTTCTGTTTCTCTTTCTCTCTTTCTGCCTCCCTCATAAACATGCATAAATAAGTTAAATTATGAATAGTATAAATCAAATTATGAATATTAGTGTTTATAGCACCATGGGGGTTTCACTTAGTTATCAAAGCTATGTGGACCCTATAAAATATTGGAGAATACAGCAGAACATGGAAATCATGCATTATCCCATAACTCAAGGAAAAGGACATTAACATTTTTGTGCATATTTATGTGTGTGAGTATAGTATGTGTGTACACATGTGGGGGGTACACACACCTGTACGCACACAGAGGCACAAGGAAGGCATTGGGCACCCTTCTTTATCACTCTCTGCCTATTCCTTTGAGGCAGGGTCTCCCTGAATCTGAATTTCGTGTTTCTTTGGCTAAGTGGGAAGCCAGCAAAGCCCAGTGATCTTCTGTCTCCATCCTTCCCAGCACTGGGGTTACAGGACCATGCCCAGCTTGTTATGTGGGTGCTGAGATCCGAACACTAGTCCTCAGCTTTTAACCACTGAGCCATCCTGACCCTACTATGAACACTCTGATGCGTGCTGTTCAAGTCTAATTCAGAATGTATGTGGGAAGGCTGCATTTCATAATCTTTTCCTTTTACCTGCCTTTCTACCTGAGAGAGTATATGTGCTTTACATCACACTTGATGGCCTTCTAAACCATGTGGCTCATACAGCAGCCAATGCCTGCATCATTGTACATTCAGGTCATTTCTGAAATTCTGCGAAACAGGCATGTTATCCCTCATGGGCTTCTCTCATCTCTTCATATAGCCTTAGAGTCAGCATATACCAGACCAGCTTTTGATTGTGCTGTCAGACTGTCCTCTAGGAAGGATCTGTCACTTCACCCTCTGTCCACATTTTCTGTAGAATTCCCAGGAGACTTGCCTGTTTGAAACAAAATATGACTTTTTCAAAACTCCACAAAACTTGGTGGGAGATTAAAAAAAAAAAAAGCAGAACAGGGAAAACAGCTCACCGATTTAATTCTTTTTTTTGTTTGTTTGTTTAATGATGAATTCCTCATGACTATTCTTTTCTGCACTTGCTAAAGATGGCTTCGTGCATAATGAGTCAGTGGGGCTGTTCTGGGGCCCGACAACCTGACCACTTGCTGGGGAAGTCCCTCCACCTCTCCCTGTGCAGACACCAATTCTGATCCTGACAGTACCCACTGCACTGGATCTGGATGGAGACTGAAGAGGCTGTCTGTCACAGGCTGGGGACACGGCTCTGCCATTGAAGTGTTTGCTATACAAGGAAAAAGACTAGAGTTTGGGTCCCCAAATCCCATGTAAAATGATGGGTGGATGTGACAGACAGAATGTGGGAACCCTTTAAGCAAGCTGGTTAGCCACACTAACCCTATTGGCAAACTGTGGGTTTGGCTTGAGAAAAGCAATCCCAATGTCTCCATACATAGATGCTTGCACATGCACATGCATACACATGTGCATTCATTCATCTATATACATGATGTATACATACATACATACATATATGTGTGTGTGTGTGTGTAAAGAAAGAAGAAGCACTCACATGAAATCTGCTTGGAGGCTACCAGGCATACAAGAAGCACTGGACATCAACACATATGAGCTATTTCATGTTCTCTCTTATTTGTATACTTTTTACATGAATTGTCTTTGGGGGAGAGGTTTGGGAGGTAGTATTAAAAAGTATAAACTAATTTTAAAGAGCTGGAGGAAAGGATTCTGATGGCTTCACCGTAAAGAAATGATTGATGGGGGGGGCTCCACACCTGGCTCAGCTGTGGCGTGCTTGTGAGGCCCTGGGTGAGTCTCAGGACCCATGTAAAATCCTGGTCGTGGTAGCACATGCTCCTAATCTCAGCCCCAGGGAGGTGGGGACAGGAGGATGCCTGGGCTCCCTCACCAGCCAGTCTAGTCCAATTGGTGAGTTTTGGGCAGTTGTGAAACCTTGTCTCAAAATAGGTGGGGCATGTTCCTAAAGATGACCCTTGAGATTGTTCTCTGGCACACACCCATACTGACCCATGCACCCATACAATCACACGCATGCACATGTATTAAAGAAATGTTAATGTTTAGGGAGACAGATACATTTAACTTCATTTAAACTTACTACAATATATATGCATGTATTTGAATATTACTTACATGGTACCACATTAATGTGAACCATCTTGTGTTTTATGTTTCAGCCAAGATTAAATAAAAAGTGATTAAAACTTTATATTAATTACATTATCTGCCTTACATTATGATTTTCTCCCAAGTTCTTCCCCAAGTTGGATCTTTTTTTCTGCTTATCAATCACACATGCTGGGAGGGTGACCTTCCTTATCACTGAGAAAGTTTGGTATTGATTTTAGTCACCTAACAGCAGAAACAGCATTTTATGCAGGAAAACTTGGTATATTAAAAATTACCATGATAGGGTAAAATGTTGGCTTAGCCGATATAAACAGTGAGGCCATGGTTAGTGTCTACCATTTTCCCATTATTGCTAAATCCAGCTTCTAAGTGTCCCCTTGTGATGCTGCATGAAATTAATTACCTCCATTTGAAGGAGAGATGGCTCAGGGATTAAGCCTCTGCCTCATAAGCAGAAGGTCCTGAGTTCAGATCCCAGAACCCATGTAAAAATGCCAGGTAGAAATGGCAGTGGACTGCAAAAAGGAGGTAGAAGCAATCAAGGATGATTCCTAAAGTCCCCCTTTGCCCTCCACAGGGGCATACAGTGCCCCTCTGACACACACACACACACACACACACACACACACACACACAATAAATAATATAATTAATTAAAAAGAAGCTTTTCAATTGAGAGCAGACAACCCAATGGACTACGGAGCCACAGACTGATGATACTTCCCCTTCTTTGTTGCCAGCTATGTAGTAGAAACAACATCTTCTGGCCAGGAAATATCATAATCATAAATGAAGGCAAAGTGATACCAACTTTGACTACTAAAAAATGGAAGTTTTATACTTTGCTGAAAAACATGTATATGGAGAACATTAATTCATCTTGCTAATGCTCTGAACCAAACTTGGGCAAATGGGAACTGTTGCTAATGGGTATGTGAGAATGTGTTACATTATAGCTATAAGGCTTTTTATTTTCTTTTGTGAGAGGGTCTCATGCAATCCAGGCTAGCCTCCAGCTTTCTACAGAGAGGAGGATAACCTGAGTTAATGTCTGACCCTCCTGCCTTCACATTTCAGAGTACTGGAATTACGAGGGTACCTACCGTGCCCGATGTTTACGAAACGCTGAGGATCCAGCCAGGGTTTTGTTTCATGCTAGGCAAGCATTGTACCAACTGAGTGACATCCCCAGCCCGTGACTGAAATTTTCTGCACAAAAGATTTTTTATTTGAAAAAAAAAAAATGTTAACAGTGCTTACTGGCCACTAGGGCGTGATTGGAGAAAGGTGTAAGAAAAATCCCAACTTTTCCTCTTCAGTGGGTTCATTTCTAGATCTGAATTCGTGGGTCTAATGACCATCCTGCCCCAATCTCCTCATTTCTTGATTCTACAGATGTTTACCACTACCTTACTAGCTTTGACTTTCAATTTTTATATTGAATTACCTTATTATGTTTATATTTTATTTTGTTGGTTTGCCTTAATGACATTTTTAAGGGGGAAAAAAGTAAGCCAATGTAACTTTTAAGAATTGTTACCTGCAACAAGAAATCTTTACCAGTGTCAAAACAGCCACAAAACAGAGAACACCCATAGCTAGCAAGTTGCAAGTTGCAAGTTGTCCTTGTTTAAAAGTTCTGAAGTTTGTAGCCTTTTTTTTCTTTCCTTTTTCCTCTTTCCACTCCCCCCTGCAGACCCAGTGCCTTCTTTGATTTGTAATGGTTAAAAAACAAAGAAACAAGAAACAGAAATTGTTTCCCCCAACTATCTAAATTTTTAAATTGCTGATTAAGTGGCAGGTGCCTGTGATAGCCCACTGCAGAGGCCCGCGGGTTAAGAAGCCAGATTACATCCATGCATTTGCCACTTCTGAGCACAATGACATAGGCCATTCAGCAACGCTAGTGCAGCGAGGAATAAGAAAATGCTGAGCAGACCGGTTCTTTAGCATGAGCCCCAATCCCCCAAATGCAAAGGTGTCTAGAGTTTTCTAACCGCTGTCTCTGCTTCCAGGCACCATGAGGGACCGGCTTGCAGAACTCCTGGAGTTGTCCAGGAGCTATGACCAGCAGTTCCCAGATGGGGCCGATGACTTCAACGGGCCGCAGGAGGACATCGTGTTCGAGTCTGATCATGCCCTGGAGTCCTTGTACCGCGTCATCCGGGACATTCAGGATGAAAACCAGCTGCTGATGATCGACGTGAAGCGCCTGGGGAAGCAGAACGTCCGCTTCCTCACGTCCATGCGGCGTCTCAGCAGCATCAAGCGCGACACCAACTCCATCGCCAAGGCCATCAAGAGCCGCGGCGAGGCCATCCACCTGAAGCTGCGCTCCATGAAGGAGCTGAGCGAGCAGGCGGAGGCCCGGCATGGCGCGTGCTCGGCGGTGGCGCGCATCGCGGACGCGCAGTACAGCGCGCTGGCCCGCGCCTTCCAGCAGGCCATGCACGAGTACAACCAGGCGGAGATGAAGCAGCGCGACAACTGCAAGATCCGCATCCAGCGGCAGCTGGAGATCATGGGCAAGGACGTCTCAGGCGAGCAGATCGAGGACATGTTCGAGCAGGGCAAGTGGGACGTGTTCTCCGAGAACCTGCTGGCCGACGTGAAGGGCGCACGGGCGGCGCTCAACGAGATCGAGAGCCGCCACCGCGAGCTGCTGCGGCTGGAGAGCCGCATCCGCGACGTGCACGAGCTCTTCCTGCAGATGGCCATGCTGGTGGAGAAGCAGGCCGACACGCTGAACGTCATCGAGCTCAACGTGCAGAAGACCGTGGACTACACCGGCGAGGCCAAGGCGCAGGTGCGCAAGGCCGTGCAGTACAAGAAGAAAAACCCGTGTCGGACCATCTGCTGCTTCTGCTGTCCGTGCCTCAACTAGCTAGCCGGAAGCACACCCCAACCCAGGGCCAGGCCCTCAGCAACACTGAGATTCAAGGCCTGGCTTGAAAGGGTCACTGGTAATCACCGGGAGGTTCTTTCCTGCAGGCAGAGTCCTACTGAAGTCCTGTGATGTCATTATGTTGAACTCTCACTGCTCCAACAGTCACTGATGTTGTTTGACGTCCCTGGCCCCGTGCAGACTGGTGGAGGAAGTCAATGGTGCTTCCACTAATAGAGCGAACATGTCCAGACTCACTGCTTTACCCTGTCTGAAAGTTTCTTTGATTCTTTTCAGTTTTGAGTGACACTGATCTTGGACAATATTTAACTCTTCATTTTTTATCTAATTTATACTCTGAGATTTTTTGCCTGAGTGGACACTTACTCATTAAAACCACATCGAACACCTAATGATGCCTAAATCTTTCACCTTTCATATTTTCCACTGAGTATACTTTGGGACATTTTTCCCATATACTTAACAAGGACAGAATATTTAACAAGCACTTGAGCTGAAGTTTGAAAAAGCAATGGTTCATGTGTTTTTCACAGATAACATTTATTTAAAATTTATCTTTTCCTTCATAGCATACAAAAATATATGCACATGTAAAAATACTAATATTCACTAATGTGTATATAATAACTAATTGGGTTGACTTTGCATTGTAAATTCAGTGTATAAATAATAAGAAAACTTTTCCTGACTATTGATGTCAGTTTGATTGTGCTCTTTCCAGTCTGCACCTCCATAGTCTGATTTGAGTTGCACTTTACTTTGGAAAACCATGTTCTGGTTACATTAGTTGAAGTAGATGCAGAAAGTTGAAAACACTCAGTACAATTAGAGATCATAAAAGGATGTTCTTGGAAACAGTCATGTATTTCACTGTGGACCATACATTTTTCATACATTAAAATGGAATGATTTAAAGCGAAGTAGTTCTGTTTTTCAAATAACTTTAATGAGCATAACGTTATACATATCCCTTTTATATAACTATATCTCAGTCCCTAAATCTTAGTCAGTTTACTTTCAAAACTATTCATTTTTTTCTCATTAGTCACACAAGGACATGGTAGGTGCACAAAATTCTGAACAGGGAGGAAAAAGTGATACAATTGTCTTATTTTCTCTCCTGAGTTACAGTAGTTGAGCAAGATTTGGTTTCACTTGCAAACATCAAAATGTCCTAAGAAAACATTTACCATGTTTTCTAAGCAAACTTAACTCTTTCTCCACATTAATAAATGCATGAGTTGGCGGTTCGTGAATTTGTCCGTGGTTCTACACATGCACACACACACACACACAGACACACACACACACACACACGCGTGCGCACATACACAAGCACATGCGCACAGTTGAATAAATAATAATAATAACAAAAATTTAAAAAAAATAAATGCATGAGTGATTGTAGCCAGCAGCCCTGTTTCTTGGTTCCTTCAAAGGGTGGAATTCTAAAGGGTAAAGAGGAACATGAGAACTCTTTGGGGATCACTATCTGACATGATTATGACCAAGAAAAAATGAGCCCTGTGCTTAATCATCAGAGATAATTATGAGAACTATGGAAACTGAGTTGCACAGACTCTTCCCAGACACCAGTTTCTCTGACCACTCATTCCAAGGGTTTCCCCTTGGGTAAAGAAGAGGAACGCAATTTCTACACAGCTGCACTGCAATAGTTATTATTGCAGAGTTTGTCAATAGGGAATGTAGCTATTTTCTGCAAGAAGTAGCAGTTTGTGAGTTTGGCTTGTTTCAACTCATAAAGCATTTTCTGTGGCTAGGGATGTAGTTCTAAGTAGGGATATAGTTAGCAGAGTGCTTGCCTAGCATGGATGATACCCTGGGTTTGGACATCAACAGCACATAAACTGGGTGTGCTGGTACATGCTGTAATTCCACACTACTCAGATGGTGGGGGCAAGAGGATTAGGAGTTCAAAATCATCCTTGGCTACATATGGAGTTCAAGGTCATTCTAGGCTGTTCAAAACTCTGTCTCAAAATCATCATGAAAGCAAGCAAACTTTGGGAATATACATTTACTTTGGAGAGTAAAGACTTCACTTCCTGTACTATGACAATGAATGGACTTTTACCTATGAATTGTCAAGACTTTTCTTATGTTTCTTCCTACTGCCTAGTTGCTACCTGAGTATGGCATAGTGGTTAAGGGTTCAGATTCTGGGCTCTATTCCTGAGGTTTAATCTCAGATTCTGCCACATAACTTAACTTTGGCACATAACTTAAAATTCCATTCCAGAGATAATAGTCCCCATTTTCAGAGTTTCGAGGAGTGCTGGAGATGGAGAGAACTCTTGCAAAGTGTACCTAGCACATTCCGAGTGTTCTGTTCATAATTGTTGTTATGAAACTTTATTTTCTCTTCAGTTGAGATCCACTAGTGACCTAAGGAAGTTTGGAAGAAACATAAGCAATCGACTTTCCTGTCAGTAGCTTTCAATGCAATGGAGTAAAGAAGCCAAAACCCAAAGATGGGGCAATCATTGGTGTCTCTGAAGATTATCCTCAGACCAGCTCTCCTTTCCATACTGGAGAGGTTCTGGGTGATCACGAGGCCCCCTAGAGGGGCATCTTCTCAACTCCACCAGGTAAGTAAGGTACAGAGTGACTATAATCCAGGGGATGGCACTGGACCAGGGCTCGTGTTCCACATCAAGTCTGTATTCGGGTGTGCATGTGACTTTGAAAAGATACATGTGAGTTTCAGCGCTGAAGAGAAGGGCATCTATGATGAAATCACAGCCATCCACAGAGACCGTGTGACCCCGAAGAGCAACATCGAAGCAAACCATAACTTGCCACCATCGTACAAATCTCGAAACAGCATCCTTGCTCCAACCCGGACCTCTCTGCTGGTGACACCCACAGCCCGAGCCCTCCAGGTAGGGTGACCAGGCATAAGGACACAGACCTCTTCCTTGTGTGTAAAATCTCAGAGGGCAAGCACAGCAACCTGGTGCACGAGGCAGGGATGGTGGAGAGCTTGAAGATCGCCACCAAGGTCAAATCCATGGGCACTGCTGGAAGCGCCTTCAAGCTGGCCCAGGAGAGTAGGTGAAAGAAAGCAACAAGTGTGTGCAAGATGTGCCAACGTCACTAAATGGTGATGGGCTCAACTACTTCAGGGAGGTAGCAGCCCACTGCCCCCAGAACACCTCGAGGCATGACTGGTGACAGCAGCACCATGCAGCTGGTATCCCAGCCACAGCAGGTGATGCACGATCTCTACGGCAACATCAGCGTCAGCGCACAGGTGGTTGAGAGTCCACGCCTTGTTGGGTGGGACTTGTTTGACTTCAAGGAACATGGGCGAAAGTAATATCAGTGAGAATACTGCTGCCCACATGGCCACACTTCCAGCAACTTGTATGATGCTGACTATCTCAAACTCCACCCCTTTGCTACCTCCATCCACAAAGCTGTCTCGGCATTTTAAGCAAGGAGTTGGGAGTTAGGGGTATAGATCAGTGGTACAGTGTGTGTTTTGCATTCATAAGGCATTGGATTCCATCCCCAGTGTGTACACACACACACGTACACAAACACCCATAGACCTGGGGAAAGAGTATATTGACTTAGTTGTGGACTGTGCATATTTCTGCCTAACATGTATCTAATTGGTTGCTGTTGAAGTTACTCTGCATGTTGTTGCATGACAACACGGCTCATGGGAACAAAAGTTTTTATTCTGGTTTGCGATTATCTGGTTACAGTTGTTGATCCAACTTGGCTGGACGACTCACACCAGCACCAGGGGCCAAGGGAATTTGTCACACCATATACACCCACAGGACTGCAGAGAGAGGGGCCAACGTCCCTTGCCAGATAGCATGTCTATTCAAGAATGCCAAACTTCCTTAACCAGCTCCTTCCATCTTACCCACCTCCCCAGGGACTAGTCCCCCCCCACCAGGGAACGGACCTTCTCCATCAATTAGACAGTCTCCTGCAGGCCTGCTCAGAATCTAACTCCGCTACTAACTCTTTGTAAATGTGCCCAGAGCTCTAGCCTTCAATCGCCAAGCTGACACCTGTCGCTAACTACCACATGTGATTTGTGCAAAACAGTTAACTTCTAACTGTTCATTGTGAAAGACTGTGCTTCAGGCAGGCAGCTTTGATTTCAGGCCTTGAATAATCTCGGCCACTGAAGTTGCCGTGTGTGGGAACCACCTGAGATGTCCCAGTCCGTTCTGTGTGTTTTAGCCCCCACTTGCCCCACCCTCACCCAGTGCCAAAATGCCTATCTGCCTGTGCGCTACGCAGAAAAATAGCTGCAATTCCCCGCGTTTCCCTGCCCGAGTTTAAGAGCAAGGCGACTTCAGGTAACTAGGATCTGCCCTTGCTGACAACTGACAGTTCAGCTGGGCTCCCAAGCCCAGACCTAGGGGAGGCTAGGTCTGCAACCTAGGGGAGGAGGCAGGGGGGAAGGGTGCGGAAGGAAGTGGAGGAAGTAGGGGAGTGGGAGGAGAGGTGCCACCAGAGAATCCCCGGGCTGGAGAGAATGTATCACCCCGTAGATAAAAAGTATTATTGAACTGCCACATGACACACCTCAAGATTCCTCTTGCTCTTAGGAATGTTTGACTACTTCGTTCTTTGCATTGCCCTGTGGTTTACCTGGCCCAATGCACCCTTAAAAGGGCATAGATGAGGCAAGTGGCCGCCTCATAGCCTAGTGATGGAAGAAACCTGTCAAACGAGAAATGCTACCTGGTGGCGAGATGTCAGAGGACAAGCACATAGGAGGAGAAGGGAAAAAACTGTGGGAAGTGAAAGCAATCACCTATTCTAATGCTGCCCCTTGGGAGGGGCAGTCTTGTCTGGAGTCTGGGCTCCTTGCATTGGCTGTTACCAGTATGTGAAATGATGTGTCGAGTTGTCCTTTCCAAAAGGACGCCACAGCTGTGCTAGCAAACACTGCCTCAGTTCTCACTCGTACAGCTTTGGTGCTACATTAAAAATAGAATTCTGTGAGCACCAGAGGACTTGGGAATGGTCAGTAGACTCCCTTTCCTTGTGGGTAAGTGGCAAAGGAGCTTGCATAGATATTTCAGGGGGATACGCTAGTGCTGTGAATGGATGTGAGTCAAAAAGTAGAGACTGATCAAATTTGGTGGCTCACACCCGTAATTCAGACAAGAGGATCATTTAAAGGCAATCTGGGCTGAGAGTGAGATTCCGCTTCAAAAAATAAGTGAATAAACAAAATTTAAAAGGAAGGAAGGAAGGAAGGAAGGAAAGAAGGAAGAAAGGAAGGAAGGAAGGAAGGAAGGAAGGAAGGAAGGAAGGAAGGAAGGAAGGAAAGGGGAGGAAGGAAGGAAGGAAAGAAGGAAGGAAGGAAGGAAGGAGAGAAGGAACGAGGGGAGGAAGGAAGGAAGGAGAGAAGGAAGAAGAAGAAGGAAGGGAAGAAGGGAGGGAAGGAGGGAAGGAGGAAAGGAGGGAAAGAAGGAAGGAGGGAAGGAAGGAAGGAAGGGCATTTGTGATGTTTGTGACATGACTGAGAGGAACCAAAGCTTAGGAAGGGAAAGCTGAAAAGCAAAACATGGGGGGGGGAGACTGAGTTATTTCAATGTATTTTTTGTAAATTAATGAAATTATTTATATTTTATGCTATCCGTATACATATGGTCTATATATGCATGTGATCCTGTGCTTGCTCATATGTATTAAGGGACTGCGTAGATTCATGGAGGCCACAGATCAACACTGCATGTCTTTCTCAGTCATTTTCCCCTTCATTTACTTGGACAGGAGCACTTACTGAACCTGGAGCTCAACAATGTGGCTAGACTGGCGGAAGAACTCCAGGGGTCTTCCTGTCTCTGTCTTCCCAGTACTGAGATTCTAGGCATGTGTCACCATGACTGGCTTTTATGTGTCTGTTGGTGATCCAAACTCCGGCCCTCATGATTGATGTCAAACACTTTACTGACTGGCAAGCCACCTCCCCAGCCTCTAATTAATGAATTTTTAAAAGATGTCAAATGGGCTGGAAAGATGGCTCAATGCTTAAAACCTTGGCCAACTTCCCAGCCTCTAGTTAATGAATTTTTAAAATGTAAAATGGGTTTGGGGAGATGGCTCAGTGGTTAAAACCTTTGTCTTGCAAGCAAAAGGACCAGAGTTCAGATCCCCAGATCCTACCTATAAATGTCAGACAGAAATGGAGATAGTTGGGGGCTGGAGAGGTGGCTCAGGGGTTAAGCCTCTGCCTTGCAGGCAGAAGATCCTGAGTTCGGATCCTAGACCCCACATATAGACGACAGGGGAAAGCGGCCTGCGTTTCTGGTCCTGGTAGGGCAGAGCCTGTGAATCTCGGGGCAGAGTAAACAAAGAGGAGGTGGAGGCGTCCAAGGTGGTTCCCGAATTCGTCTGTGGTTCTACACACACACACACACACACACACACACACACACACATTCACACATGTGCACACATGCATACACACACAATTGAATAAAAAAAAAAAAATGGAGGTAGTCATCTGTACTTTCAACCCTTGTAAAGTGGAGTCTGGGAAACCCCAAAGCAAAACCATAAGGAGAGAGAACAATCCAGGCTGATTCTAATGTCACTCTTGGGCCTCCAAGAGCACATACACTCAAGGGCCCTCTAACACACACACACACACACACACACACACACACACACACACACACACAGTAAAACCCTGTCCATTCTCACAACCTGACTAGATGTCAGTGTTACTCTCTCATCATCATCCGGTTGCCCACTGGCTTCTGATGGTTGGAAGGAGCAAGCACAGTGGTCTTGCTGCTGCTTAGTCTGTTTTGTGCCTACTTGCCTGGCTGGTTTATTCACAGGGAAAAGTTTACAAACACGTATCTTTTCCAAGTGGGCATAAATCCTTAAGGACAAAGCCAATGCTGTGCTTTTTACCTTGAACTTTTTTGAATTTGAGGGATACAAAGTAATTGAGTTCCTCCTTGAACTTTATTGAAACAAACAAACAAAAGTAAATATTCATGTATTCAAGCATATATTGGCAATTTCTCTGTTTTAATTTACTAGGAAAGAGAGGCAATAAAGCCAGAGGCGGCAGTGAGATAGCTCAGTGGGTTAAGGTGCCTACATACAAACCTGATGATGCGACATGGTGCCCAGAGGAGAGAGCTAACTTCCAACGGCTGTACTGTCTTCTACAAGCACATTGTTACACACACTCACCTTCTCTCTCTCTGACAAAAATATTTTAAGGGCCACTAAGGGGGAGGACATTTGTTGCTCCAAGTCCTTGTATTACTTCATACATTGTCCATGGTATTGGCTCAAATGAGTTTGCCATCCAGGGACAGTGGCCAAGGGTTCCACCCTTTGTTCTTTCCTCTTTGGAGGTGGCATTGTCCGTCCATAGTGCCGCTACTTTACAACGTTCATTTCCCAACCATGGTAGAAAAAAGACTGACCGGCGATGTCACAAGCTTTCCTCAATTTGGCTACAGTTCAACATCACCAAGGTCCCCCTGCCCTGCAGTGTCAGTATGAGTAAGCAAAGTCCTGGGCATCTGACAGCCATCGAGACTTGTTTTCCTCTTCATGCAAATGGCTCTGGTACTCACCTTTGAAAATGACTGGTTTGAAGTAGTAGAGGGTCAACTCACGATGCAGCCAGTGATGTCCGGTCCAAGCATGTCTCAGAAAGAGACTCTGCATCTGACCTCTGACTGTGCCCCAGGTCTGTACCTTGTGACACCCACTTACACAATAATCTGCATGTGAAGGCTGAGGCTCAGGCTATGTTGTCTGAGCTCCAGGCTCTTTTATCCCATTATCCTCTTGACTGCTCTTGTCGAATGTCACATGGGCTCTCCCCCTTGGGATCTCCTTCAGTTAATGCAGTCAACGTCCTGCCAGGTTTCGGAGACAAAAGGTCAGAATCACCTTCCTCCATTCTTTCTGCCCTTGGGCAAATGAAATTAAGCAATTCTGAAAAGATCAATTATCTAGGCGCTACTGGACACTTACTTGTAATCTATAATACACATTGGGCACTTTCGCTGCAATTTCTTGTGGCTATTGCTAACCGACCTAACAAGAAAGTTCCTCTAAGGAATGAAGATGTAGCTCAGTGATTAGGGAGCACTTGCTTGCCTAACATACAAGAAGCTGTGGGTTTGATGCCTGGCGTCATATAAAACCAGGTGGGGTTCTTTTTACCTATAATCACAGCACTCCAGGAGGCAGAGGCAGGAGAATCCGGAAGTCAAGTTCATCTTTAGCTGCACAGTGAATTCAAGGGCAGTCAGCACTACACAATAAAAAAAAAGTCCATCCATATCAGGAAATTATGTTTTGATACACAGTCCCTCATCTTAATGGTTGCTCATTCAATAAATGCCTATTATGTACAGGGTTAATGTTAATTAATTTGCTCCTAATTTATGTAATTACAGTCTTATTTGCACTTATTTGCACTGTATGTCTCTGCAGAGATCCAAGGGTGATTTTTTTGGGAATCATCCTGAATTTCTTCGACCTCCTTTTTGCTGCCCTCTGGGATTTCCCAGGCTCTGCCCACCATGGCTGGAAGTGCAGGCTGCCACCATTTCCACCTGGCATTTTTACGTGGGACCTGGAATCCAAACTCAGGACCTTCTGCTTGTGAGGCAGAGTCTTAACCTCTGAGCCATCTATCCAGGCCGCTGCCAGGATTTTTAATAGCTTTCCATGTTTGGGTGGTAAAGATCATATACATGGTCAGCTTTCACATACTTGATGTGTAATCTGGATTAATTAAACCTTTCTCTGGAATTCTCTAAGTTTATCTTGCCCATGATTCTGTAGCTCATTTCTTCTGAGTCCCCCGCTTGAGCTGGTGAGAAAAACACTTCTTTTAATTACATTGCCCCATTTCTTGGCATGAGGATAGAAGATGCAGGCTTTCTAACTGACCACTGAAAGGCCATTTTCTTTCTGGCTGAAAACAAATTAAAATCAATATTCCTAAGGAAGAAAAAAAGTTTAAATTATACAAGGAACACAAAATTGAGAAAAACTGAAATATTGGAACTAAAATAAGGTTAAATGTATAAATGGACTAAAACATAAAACTATTATGAGATTTAAAAAAAAACTAGACTTAAGATCAAGGATATAAACCTAAAAAATGTGATTTAGCAAAATGGTAGAACACTGGCCCTTAGCTTTGGATTTGACCTCTAGTACTGGTAGATAATGAAAAACCTATAGAATGCAGAACTGCATCTTTTTGAAAAGCATAGATGAGGTACAGTCTTTGCGTGTGTGTATGTGTATGTTAGTGTGTATGAGAGGGAACTGTGTGTGCCTGCAGAGGCTCTAGGGTGACTTTGGGAATTATTCTGGATTGTTCTACATTGCTCTGGCATTTCTCAGACTCTGCCTTCTAGGAAGTGCAGGTTGCTGCCATCATTTCTGCCTGGCATTTTTTTTTTTTTTTAATGAGGGATCTGGGATCCAAATTCAGGTCTTTTAGTTTGTAAGGCAGAGTCTTAACCCCTGAGCCATCTCTCCAGCTGTTAGGGATGATCTTTAAAGAGAAATCAATTAATTTGAAATGATAAAAATTGATAAAATAAAACAGATAATACATGAGATTAGTTGCTTATCTGATTGTGGTGGCAAAACACCTGACAGAGTAACACGAGGAAGGAAGAATTAATGTTGGCTCACCGTTCTAAATGTTGTTGTCCATCACAGCGGGAAGACATGGCTGCCACAGCAGGAGGTAGGTGGTCAAACACTGCATCCAGAGTCAGGAAGCAGAGAATGATAACATACCAGTACTCAGCTTGATTTTTTTCCCTTCGTATTCAGTCCAGGACCCCAGTTCCTAAAATGCCTTCATTTACAGTGGGTTTTGTAGTTACTCTTTCTCAGACACGACTTAAGAGAGAAAGGGTGATTCATTTGGCTTACAACTCCACAGGGGACATAATCCCTTTATGACAGGTATCACACAGCAGAAGACAGGACTGGAGGCAGAAGCAGGAGACTGGTTCAAGCCACCACAGCCATCGGGAGGCAGAGAGAGCAAGAGCAAACTGAGAGGAAGCAGGACTGGGCTTACCAAGGCAAACATGCCAAAGCTCAAGGCCCGCCCCTTCTTCCTGTAAAGTTCCACTTCCAAGATGTTTCCACAGGCTCCCATCAACTGAGGATGCAGACACACGAGCCGGTGGGAACAACTCACATTCACACCATCACGGTGGATCTTCTCATCTCAGTTCAAAGTACAGAATGTCTCACGGTCTTATCCAGGACTTAATGTCTTCTGGGATCTGAGATCCCATCAAGCCGACAATCAGCAGTGACCACAACACTGTGAATATTTTCTCACAGCAAAGTGGTGCTGAGACATTGCCCCATGAAACCAAATTCACCTGTAAATGGAATTGGAAAAGAGCAGAGGAGGGAGGAAAGATGAAATAAGCCCTGTTGAAAGTCAGCAAAGAGCCCTTGACAAAATTCCCCCATATTGTCACACCTAGATGAAGGACAGAGCCGGGTTCTGGAAAACCCGCAGATAGGTGACCTTGTCATTGGGGGGAGGTCGCAGTGCAGTCATGCAAACATAGACAGTATAGTTGGATCAAGAGCAGGCATGCACAGCAGAGGGAGGAGGCTGGTGCCAGGGTCACAAAGCATACTCTGTGTGCTCACTATGTAGCCCAGGCTAACACCCAATCCAGAGTGATCTTCCTGCCTCAGCCGACCAGGTGCTGAGATTGCAGCTGTGAGGCATCATACCTAGCTTTAACCTTTTATTTATCATATTTATTTATTTATTTATTACCTAAGTTTTAAATTTCTGTATGGTATATGCATGTGTGTGCACGTGTTATCTGGGCGCATACACCCATGTGGGCATATATGGAAGCCACCGGGTGATGCTGGGGTATCTTTTTCTCGCTTGCTTCTCCACCGTACACAGGCCTTCCTCAATTAATCTGGGGTTCCCTCACTGGCCTGAGCACCCCATCTCTTGCTTCCCTGTGCCTGGGTTTCTCAGACATGTGCTGCCACACTAGTTTGTTTTGTTTTGCTTTGGCTCTGGGCATCTGAACTTGGGCAAACTCATGTTTGCACCGGCCCTAACCTTTTTTTTTTCTTATAAGGGAAAGGTACATACTATAAAGTAATAAAAGTGTAATGGATGACTCAGGGTCTGTCAAGATGGTGGGCTAGAAGCTGTGATCTGGTGAAAAGGGGGGTCAGAATAAGAAAAGATAGAATCTGTGGCAAAAGGAAAGCTTCAGGAACTAACAGCAGTAAGGAGGGGGATATCTGGAAAGTGTGGAAAAAAGGAAAATCCCCCCCAGGATGTAAGCCAAGTAGAACTCAGCTCAGCTGCTGGCGGGAGACAGACAGTCCTCCACTCGGAACTCACTCGCAAGTCTCAAATCCACTTGGGGGCAAAGATTCTCCCAGCAAATGGGTCAGCAGTGGAGAGAAGCCCTCCAAACAACTGCATCCTCTTGAGAGAGAGCCTGTTCTAAACTGAACTACTGGCAGAGTCAGGAAACAGGAAACAGCCAAAGATCAAGGAGGCTGACATTGGTCCCCGGATGACAGAAGGCCCAGGGAGAGCAGTACAGAGATCAGGACATCTCAACCCCTACAGCCAGAAGGTACAGGTGGCAGGAGGCTGAGCTCAGGCTCCCAACGTACTGAAAGAAGCAGCCCCACCCTCGCAATAACCCCGGAGTTCTAGTTTAAAGACCAGAGGGAGGCGAAGGCCCCTCCATCTTTCCTTCACAGCTGTGGAGCCTGTGAACTGAGAAGTGCTCAGGTTGCATCCATCCTCCTGGGTCATTAACAAAAATCAGATCTTGAACATATGAAGAAGGACCCTCACTTGTCCAGGTGCGGGGGACAGTAGTTGCTCTCCCCACACACTCCCAAGGCACCTGAGCAACCCCACCCAGCTAGATCATTAGCCACATCAGCGAGTGTGGTCCGGGTGGGATTCTTGGGCGGAGTGAGAAAACTTGCTCAGCAAAGATAAGTGTGGTCATAGGACGCTATCAAAATACAGACAGTTCGAGTGGACAGTTCAACCAACCCCCACCCCATGCAAACAATTAGAAGACTCCAATTTTCTTGGGCCCAGAAAAAAAAAGCCTCTCCAGCATTTCCTTCCTCTTTTCTTCTTTTGTTAACTTCCTGTGTTCCCTTGTCTCCTTTTATTTTTTTCCATTTTATCACCTTCAGCAGTATTTTCACTTTATCTTAGCTTTTAAACATTATGTTTTTTTTATTCCCCCCATACATTTCTTTTATGCATTTTTATCATTATTGGAAATATGTTTGTGCATGTTCCTTGTAACTGGAAAATTGTCTTTTTCTTTAGTGTACTCTCAGTAGTATTTTGACTATTTTTTTCTTATAAAATGTCTTTGTTTTTTATTTACCTTTTACATTTAATTAATTTTGGTTTTGAACTTTCTCATTATTAAGCTTTTCTTCTTTTCTTTCCTGTGAATACAGAATTGGAGAAAGCACAAGGGGAAGGACTTGACCACCCTATCTTATCTGGTTGTGGAGAGAGGGGGGAGTGTCACTTGAGAGTGGGTACTGGACTAGAATCTGAAGGCTGATTCGCATCCTTTGTAGCGGTTGATGCTAGATGTTGGTGGATTGTTGGTGTTGTTGTTGCATGTTGGGTTTCCTCACAGCACAGAACACTGCTGTATTCCTTAAGAAAACACAATCTGCCACACAGCAGACTGATATCTTCTCTTCCCTTCTAGTTCATAATTACTCTAATTAGACAAACTTTGCATCCCAGGCCCATCTCTAAGCTGCTACTGGAAAAAAAATTAATATAATCCAGAGAGCCCAGAAGATGCACTTCCAAGGCATATGTATTCTCAGGATCCTGTTGTGTTGCTCAGAACTTATCCCAAGCTAAGTGGGGGGTCAAATCCAAATACATTCTAACAGTGTTTCTGGTATGTTCTAGAAAGTCAGGGAAGATGTGATGGCAGTTTGTGGGAAGCTCTGAAATCCTCTCCAGGCAGTGTATCTGGAAGTCGTTCATATGTGAGTGAGTCTGTAACTGACCTCTTGGACCGAATGCTATGTTATGGATCTGTTAAGAAAATTAAGTTAGATAATATATGCAATGAATTTACAGCAATGCTTGACTATTGTGAGCACGCAACTCTTATTGTCAGGTTAAAGGGCAGAGCTGAATGTAGGGGCCACAAATAAAGAGAAAAGACATAAGAAATACAGATATTCTTAGCATTGAGGGCCTGGTGGGAGAGCATTGGAGCAGAGGAGATAAAGTCAGAGGACTGTGCGAGCAGGAAATAGTGATGACGACTGGCATGGCCCAGGAGAGGGGGGGCAGTCAGCAGAAAGTGTGGACCCCTGGACAGGGCTTTTACTGTCTCAGACCTTGTTAAAGAGTTAAAAATGGTTCCCATGGAAGCAGGGCAGTGGTGGTAGACAGAGGCTTGTCTCTGAGCACAAAGCTAAATGGTTCAATTCTCATTGCCTTCACTTTATCATTAAAGGGCCTAAAGTTTTAGGAAGCTTGAGGTTTCCAAAATAAAATGGAGATGGTGGGTGGTGACTCAGTCACCCCACATGCTGCCTCCAGCTCCCAAGGCCCCCTTTCATCTTCACGAAAAACAAGGTATGGGAAGCCTGGGCCTGCCTGCCGTGAGCTTGTCTGTCCTACGGTGTGAGTCATGCACGGGCATACTATAGAGCTGGCTGCTGGGAGCTCCCACAGGAACGTCATGCACACAGGAAGTGCTACTGCGGTTGTAGTAGGCACGCCCTCTAAGAAAGTCCCCTCAAGATTGACCCTAACTCACTGGCTGGGTCCCCTGATGTGGGCCTAGAGTCATGGGCCCGGTTTCTCTCCAAAATAAAGAATCATTAAACAGAGGAAAGAGTTGAGCACAGTTACGTTTATTTTAAAACAGAAAACAATATGCCCAAGGAGAGGCATGCTTAGAGATTGCCAAGTGGCTACATGGCAGAGAGAGAGAGAGAGAGAGAGAGAGAGAGAGAGAGAGAGAGAGAGAGAGAGAGAGAGAAGTTTCACAGATTTGCTTCCTCCATGTCTTGCTGACCCAGGGGAAGGAAGAGGGGGCTGAGAGATGGCCCTTGGAGGGCAAGGTGGATTCCCCATCTCTCAGGTAGACCAGATTCCCCGGGAGGTGTGAATCCTGACCAGCTGATGGGGAAGGCAGAGACTCACGATTTTATTGTTAACAGAGAAAACAGGAGAAGAGGACGTCTAGGCGAGTCCCAAACGCTCTCAACAAAAGTTGCGGCAGGTGGCAGGGCACCCCGGGTTTCCCACATGGGACCCAACAGAAGAGAAGCCGCCGTCCACCAGGAGGGTCTGACACAGTGAGGTACGCGTGTCCATTCTCCAGGCCAACCGATGGCCACGGCCCACCACAGCACCCACTGGCCCCCCATGAACAGGGTCTGCGAGGACAGCGCAGGGCATCCCATGCAAAGCAAAAGGCTCCCCGCGGCCCGAGCAGCTCCTGAACACCCGGCCTGGCGCAGCCCAGGTCCCGAGTGGTGGGCAGAGGCACGGAAGTCCCGGGACGAGCGACTGAGCGCAGCAAGGAAGGACAGCGCTGCGGGACAAGTGACACTCGGGAACACCCACGTGGGAGCGCGCGGCAGAGCGGCGGGCATCCAGAGGGCGCCCCGCTGCACCCAGGGAGCTGTCGCGTCGAGTGTGCGGGCCACCAGCCTGGGACCCCGGGGATTGGGTCACACTGCCCAGCGCGTCGCGGGAGGCCGTGGACACAGCCTTTGCGAGCGCGCTTCCTTCCGGTGTGCACGCCCTTCCAGCCGGGCGGGGAAGCAGGGCGGCCCGCCGGGGAGGAGCGCTCGGGGCTCGGCCGCCGCCCGCGCGCCGGAACGCCTTCCATGTGGAACGAAACCAACTCCACGACGACCCTCGGGGGTCCCCGGAACCCCAAAGTTGGTGCCCGCGCACCACCACCATCTGTTTGTCGGCTGCCGGGCCCGAGCCGCTGCAGAGAGATCGCCTCGCCCGCGCGCGCTGCTCCGCCGCGCTTCCCTCTCCGCCGCCCGGCTCCGGGGAGAGAGCGATTCCCCGCGGCGCGCAGCCCGGGCGAGAGCCGGGGAGCTGCCACCGCTCCCCGCAGCGCCCGGCACGCAAATCTCAAACGTTCCCGCCAGCGCCGTGGCTTAACGAGCCTTGTAGGCACAGCTGAAGAAACAGTTCTTGTCTGCACCAGGATGGCCGAGTGGTTAAGGCGTTGGACTTAAGATCCAATGGACATATGTCCGCGTGGGTTCGAACCCCACTCCTGGTACATGAGTTTTCCGTTTTATTTTTTCCTTCTCCTGCAAGGAAAGTCTCCCTCTCTGTCTCTCTCTCTGTCTCTCTCTCTCTCTCTCTCTCTCTCTCTCTCTCTCTCTCTCTCTCTCTGTCTCTCTCGCGCTCTCTCTGTCTCTCTCGCTCTGTCTCTCTCGCTCTCTCTCTCTCTCTCTCTATATATATATATATATACATATATATATATATATATATATATATATATTTTTTTTTTTTTTTTTTTAAAGAACTAATGGCACCTTAAAGATTCGAATTCCGATTTCCGGCTGGAAGTAGCGTCACCCCCTCCAACGCGGAGCCTGGAGCCGGCTTCTTCCTCCAGGTCCGCCGCTCGGCAGGCGACCGCAGACCCCCTTCCCGCCTGCTCAGCCAGCCCCGCCCTCGCAGGGCGGCCCGGGATCTGGTTTCAAAACTGCTGGGCACGGAGGAGAAAACCTGGTCTGTCTCTGTGGTCTCCCCCTCTAGGCACTGCCCCCCTCCCCCCAACACCGCCACCACCACTGTTTTGTTTTTTGGTTTTTTTTAGTTGCCAAAGTTGTGCACATACATACACAGCTGAGCAGCACTTTTCAGTGTACTTAGATTTTTAGAATTACTCTCCTTTTCTGTTTTCTTTAAAAAGACGTTTTAATTGAAGCAATCTAAGACCTTAAAAGGAATTTGTACCTGCTCTTTTCCAACTCTTTTGAATCATTTGACAATAAGATACAGAGGAAATACCCTGATACAGTCATTTAAAAATTTGGGCAATTAGCACGGATGACTTATTACTATCTAATCCTCGAGTCCCATTCAGCGTCCCGCTTTCGTGGTGATATTCTTTTTATTGGGAAGGCTCCTGTTCAGAATGCGTTGCTTTTACCAGCCTGTCACGGAGCTCTGTAGGCTGAAACGCTCTTGCCGATATATTTGAACAGTGACACCTATTGGTGAATTGGAGGTAAATTTATTTGTTTTAAAAAAATTGTGATAATTTTTTTTCTTTCAGGTACAGTGTTTAGGGGCAAATTAAGACTCGGTCTACCCCAGCCAGTAAATTGACGTTCATTAACCAGTAATGATAATCAGCCATTGACAAAAATCGCAAGTGACAGGCATAAGTTTGCATGGACTTTGTCTTAATGGTTTGAGGGCAACCCTTCTCCAACCGCATCACCTTTGATTCAGTTTAATTTCTTTTTGATCTCTGAAGTTTGCTATGAAGTTAAAGGGTAATGCAAATCTGGATTAACCGTCAATTGGTAGAACACTGACGTCACAGCCTCTTGAGAAATCCTGGGTCCTCAATAGTTGGAGATTGGAGACCTTCGTTTCCTTTGTTTTTCATTTTTAGATGTTCCAATTAGTGGATGAATTCATAGAATGCTTGCTATGCATCTTACCTTCAAGCAGAAGAGATACTCCCACAATGTTTTAAAATTTTATTACCCATATTCACTGTACCACATGGTTTTATTATTATGCTCACAGACATGTGTAGAGTACTTGACCACATTTACCTCTGCTTTGTCCCCCCTTCCCTCTTCCCAAATATTCCCCTTGTACTTTCTCATCTCATGAATATATATTTATATGCAGATTCCACAAATGAGAGAGAGCACGTGTGTTGTCTTTCAGTGTTTGACTTATTTCAGTTAACAAGCTCTCCAGTTCCATATAGTTTCCTGCAAATGGCATAACTGTGTCCCCCTCTGTGGCTGAGTAAAACTCCACTGTTATTAACATCACATTTTCTTTCTCTACTGATAGACATCTAGATTGGCTTGATTTCTTAGTTACTGTGAAGAAAGCAGCAATACACATCGACGTGCATGTATTTCTGTGGCTGCCGACTTAGGTTTCTTTTGGCAAATACCCAGGAGTGGACTAGCTGCATTATATGGTAGTTCTAATTTTAGAAGTTTTGGGGGGAAACCTCCATATTAGTTTCTAGAGCTGTGACTCCCCCCTTCCTAGCCAGCCAGCATTTGGTGGTGTTTGGTTTCTCCATGATGACTGGGGTATAATGGTTTCTCAGAATTGCAATGTACACACACATACACACACACACACACACACACACACACACACGATAATTGTAATGAATTTAATTTTTTTAAAATATACCAAGGCATTTTCATTGGGTTTGATAGACACATATGTGAAAGTAACTGCTGTGAAGGAAGGTTTTTCCTATCGAAGATCTCTGGAAACAGCAGCCATGGGAGGCCATGCACCAGGCCCCACTCTTTCACCCTGGAGTCCAATCAGAAGGCAGGACAGGAAAGGTGTGGTTTTCACAGAAAGAGCAGAGCAGGCTGGGGCAGCAGGTTTGGGTAAAGTCAGCTGAGCCCGGGGTGGAGGAGTGGTTTTTAGCTGTGTCTATCATTAAGAATTAGCTAACCTGGAGGGGCTGTCCCTGGTGTCTTCCGGGCTCCAAGTCTCAGAGCCTCGGCAATCCAGGAAATAAGGACAGGAAATGAGCCAGTAAAGAGTTCACAGGGCACAGGGGTGAGCTCTCTTCTTTTACTTCTCCCCCACTCTTCCTCTTCCTTCTCCAGCTACCACTGTCTGAATTAGGAGAATCAAGATTTAGAAGCACAAAGGGGCGAACCTTCCAGTGAGCCTTTGAATCATTTCTCTCTGGGTAATTTGCACTACATATTTGTGCAGTTCAAATTCCAACTTTGTCTTTGAGTTTGGGTTGGACATTTGGCCACTTCACTTCTCCTGCTATAGCATAGAGAGGTTGGCAATGACTGGAAAGGTAAGCTTTTAAATTACATTGAAAAAAAAAAGATGGATCATTAAGAAAAGTGATCAACTGAGCCTGATAGCTCACACCTGTAATCCTAGGCCGCAGGAGAATTGCTGAGTTTCAGGCCAACCTGGGCCAGCTTAGGATAACCAGAGTAAGACTCTGCAAATAATTAATAGCTATTAAACTGATAAAATAATTCTAATTAATTAATTAGAAGTTAAGAATATTTGCCTTAGTTCTGTAACCTCTTTTATATATTAGCCTAGACAGAAGTATGTGTGTTTGTGAAATCTATAGTATAGTTAGGTCCTGTTAGGTAATACAGAACCTTTCATTAGGAATCAAATAGCTCAAGGGGTGTGTGTGTGTGTAGAAGAGAAAGTGCTTGTTTTGTTTCTTTTAGACAGAGTCTCACTATTTAGCTGACCATGTGGCACAGGGTGGCCTTGAACTCAGATCTTTCTGCTCTACCTTCTGAGTGTTGGTTGAGATCACAGCCCTGCTGTAGCAAGCCCTGGCTTGCTCTGCCTAGCTCCTCCCCTTGTTAGCTAGGACTTTGGACTGGCCATTTAGCTTCTCCAAGGTTTTGTCTTCTCTCCTGTGCAGTGGTGTTTAGAATACTAGTACCCAACAAGCAGTTGATTGTGAGAGATAAGTGTAATGTTGCTAAACTGTTGAGCAAGTGACTGACCTATAGAATCGTCAGTAGACTAGCAGTACACTAAGGCATCATTATACTGACTCTGTTCTTACACAGCATGTCTATGCATTGACCAGTCTTTTATTTTCTTAGAACGACAAAGTCGCTTGTGGAATTTATTACATTTCATGTGCATTGCACGGATCACAACAATTACAGTTGAGTTAGATAAGATTATTAGCAGAAGATTTCATGTCTTTTAATATGAAATTAGGTAGAATAATTTCTTACAGGCAATAATTTTGTTGTTGTTGTTGTTCTTTAAAATCCTTCACTGTTCACTGAAGTGGTTGTTGTTCAAGAGAGTCCTGGAAGAACTGATGCTCCATCTTACTTTTTTTTTTTTAGGTTTAAGGCAGAGTTTGTTAGAGGAGAAAAAGAACAGAACTCATGGACATGAACCCGAGAGGGGCAAGAGAACTCAGAACTCATGGACTCCAGACATGGAATTCATGAGGGGCAAGGAACTGGAAAAGAGTTCCCAGACCCCAGACATTGAGTCCCACAAGAGCAAGGGAGGCCCTCCATCAGACATCTTTACTTTCCAGTTGTTAGCAACCTAAAAATAAGGTAAATGGTATTTATCAACCAGGAGCAATGTAATAAAAGAAGTCTCTCAAAATGGCTGAGTATACATAAGCAGTGCAGCGATAGATTTAATTTTTCAAAAAGAATTTTGGGAGAAAGGTATGATTGCAATTTTCTGATTTGCTTATTAAACTCTTATTAATTTTTTATTTTTCTACTTTTACAAGCATATTGAGTATTATTAAACTTTTGTGTTTCATTGAACTCTTTGAATGTCTACTTTGGCACCATCAGTGATTTCTTAAGCAAAACTTTGGGTAATTTGCTTGAGTCACTTTTTTGTTTAAAAAACAAGTAAAGTTCTGAGCTCTAACTTTAAAAAAAAAAAAAAAAAGAAAGAAAGAAAAAAGAAAAACTCCTCTAACTTTCAAGCGGGTTTATTGTTTTCCTTGTATGTCACACCCACTGGGTTAGTCACAAATAGCTATATTAAGATGTTCACATTTTTTAAACACTAGCAATTCTGACCCACCCAGGCCAGCTATTTTAAATGCAACCTACATAAGAAAACAAAGCTTTCTATTACTGAGGAAATGAGCAAAATAAGATATAATACCCTGCATTCAAGCACGACAGAGTGTCCTTTGGGTATACACCGACATCGAGTCCCATTATTAGGCAGGATGCCTTTTACTGTGCACGACAAACACTTGCAAAATTACTAGCAAGAGGTCCAAGTGGCCTAATGAGTTCAAATAACCTCAATGAGACACAATTGAATCAATTAGTCTCTTTCATGCTGATTTACTGTCTCCTGTGATGCCAAAGTCAGATGGATATGAACTTGGGCTACTCTGGGTGGAAAAGCCTTCAGGCAGGGTTTGGATGCAAAGCCCCTTTTCTGGATTGTTCCTTCTCTTGGTCATCATCCCCCGGTCCCTGGGTCATCCCCACATCCCCAGTGGCCAATAGGCCCAACACACATCTCAATGTGGTCCTTTTAATTGGTTTAACTTCTTTTTAGGCACTTGAGATTATTCCAGTTTTGGTCATGTCATGTAGGGTTTCATGTAATTCAGGGTGGCCACAAAATCACTTGCTAGGTAGTCAAGGATGACTTCAACTCCTTGATCCTCTCACTTCTGTTTCCCAAGAGTTGAGAGGTCAGGCTTTAACATAGTCACCATACCCAGCTCTATTGATAAAATCTTAAACACAACAATACTGCTATTGAAGTGAGCGCCTGCTTGGCTTGCTGGGTCTTCAAAAGTCAATGTCAACACTCAAGCTTTGGCATGATGCCAGATCGCCAGATAATCTTTGTGATCATAATGAATAAGCACAAACCAAATCATCACCACAGCAAATTCAGAGTTGGTTGAAAAGTGAATGTGAATCAGTGCACCGATTCCACATAGTTCCTGGTCTTTCCTAGGATGCTATCACTTGGGCGCCTCCCACATGGAGAGAGGCTAGAAAATGGGGCAAAAAAATATGCCTGAGACATTAACCTGGAGGCGAAGTGGGAGGCAGCATTAGGGTGAGAATTAGGAACACAGGGTGGAAGATTTTACCATCCCTACCTCTCAACCTCATTATGTTTCCTGTAATTATTTCCCTTTTGCTAACACTTGCGGTTTGGACAGTTCTCCGCTCACTTTGAGGATTCCTTCTTTATCTCTGCTCCTCAGCGCCCTGCATGATCGCTTGCTAAATATACTTCACCGTTTTATTTACTTCAGGGTGATGTGCTGGCTGGCACCGTCTTGGTGGCTCCTCCACACCCAGCTCCGAGCTGCAGCTCCAGGATGAATCACTGTAATTATATATTTTTTGGGAAAGGAGCAAGAGGTGTGGATGTCAAACTAACATGCACCTTTTGTCACCAGAACACTTTGGAAAGTGATTGCTGGTAACCCTTAACGTTACCTCGCGTGTCCACATCCCCTGATTGTATGAGATAATTGAGGTTTGTGGAATGAGTTGGGGATTTTTATTTACTTTTTTAGAGTGCCACTTATAGTTGTAGATTTATAAGGACTTTTCCTGGATGATCTACTGTAAGTCCCCAGAGCTGACTCTCAAGACAATCAAAAATGAACTGAAAATCTGAGGTTTGGAAATCAGAGAACTTCCAGAGCTCAAGCCGCGAAGGGTGTTCATTTCATTATTTTGATTTTATGTGTGTATATACATGTGTGTGTGGACATGGTGCAAGAGGGTACTTGGTGCATGTGCCTTTGGAGGCTCAGGGTATCGCTGGTAATCATTCTGGATTGTTCAGTCCACCTTCCTGCTTTGCTCTGGGGTTTCCCAGGCTCTACCTTCATAGGCCGGAATTATAGGCCACGGCCATATCTGCCCAACATTTTAAGTGGTGTCTGGAGATCAGAACTCAGGTCCTTTTGCTTGAATGACAAAGGCTTTAGCTGCTGAACCATCTCCCCAGCTCTTGATATTTTTTTGAAGGCATTTTTTTTTCTGTCTAGCAATTTCCTTAAGTAACTTCAAATGTGTCCCATGTGTACTTACTGTCTTTCCTTCATGGAAAAGAGGAGTTTGCTAAAACTTGTTTCCCATTCCAGTGTGAAACAGGAAGAGAAGCTTGCTGATATTCTCCCCTCTCCCTCAGGTGAATGGGCAAAAAAATGAGCCACATCTAGGAAAGGTAGTGTTCGCTTTGATCTTGAAGGCTGAACAATCGAATCAAGCTTGTTTTCAGGCACTTTCCACGTGGAAGGAGTCTGGAAAATAAGACAGAAGAACGTGCCAGTGACCTGCCTTCGTGAATAAAGAATGATGAAAGCAACCACTGTTGTTAGTCAGGAGGTATAGAGCTTAGGGTGATAATAGAGAATAAAATCCTATCTTTTTTTAGGATTTAATTATTATGAGAGGATCAGGCATAGATTTTTTTCCTCTTAATTCCTTGAAATTTCCATATACAAACCGAAAGTTTATGTTCTTGCTCCCATCCCCTCTGTTGCAGTTACTCTCTATGCCCTGTGAGACACTCTTAAAGCCAACTTAAAGAGAGATTTATTTTAAAGAGAGATTTATTTGGGTTACAGTTCTAGAGGGAGACACAGTCCATTATGACTGAAAAGGCATGGTGGGCTGGCAGAATCTGGGAGAGATCTAGGTCACTTCAGATATGGGGCCTCAGCCAGCGAACAAATTGCAAACTGTAAAAACAGACTACTATTGGGGCAACCAGGCCCATCCCCTGTGATCTGTCTTCCCCCAGCAAGGCTCCTAAGGGTGCCATGACCTTCCTAAGCATCAACTAAGGATTCAAACGTATGAGACTATGGGGGACAACTCCATTTAAACCATGACCCTCTCCCCTCCACCCTCCTGCCCTCCTACCCTTCCTTAACACAGTTGCAAAGTTGTGCTTTGCCAAAGCATTTATTTCTCTGTGTGGAAGTTTCCTGGTTTGCTGCTGGAGACACTTCCAAGGCTTCCGGGAAAAGCCAAGGCCAGGTCAGAGTGCTTCCTGCTTAGTCTCCTCCACCACCATCTTTTATTTCAAGTGCTTGCCGTCTATGATCTCCTAGTCACGTACTTGGTGGAATATCCTAGCACCTAGCTTATTTTCTTATAAATAATATTTAGATGATCAAAACTAAGTATTAATAGAAACTGAGAAAATCATTTGTAAAGTTTCAAGTTTTTGAAAGGTGATTTTCTGATGCTAATTTTTGGAATGATCATTTATATCAAATTTGCATACTTTCCAACCTTTACTAAATTTGAATTTAGTAAGAATATTGACTTTAATAAAATATGGGATTCACTATTTGCTTTTGCAAACAGTTCAGTTTTTCAAAATGCCATTGCTCCTTTCAGTTCATTTTTGTTTTTTGCTTTTGTTCATTTTTCTCTTAATTTTTTGAGACAGCCCTCAGACAGGCCTTAAACTTCCTGTCCTCTGGCTTCCACCTCCCAAGTACTGGGATTACAGGTGGACACATTGCACCAGATTCAGTGTATTCTTTAAAAAAAAAAAAAAAAAAACTCTAAAAAGTGTGTGTGTGTGCGTGTGTGTGTGTGTGTGTGTGTGTGTGTGTATGTGGTGTGTCTCTGTCTGTCTGTGTGAATCAGAGGGCACCTTGTGTGCCTTTGAAGACTCAAGGATAACTTTGGCAATCACCCCAGATTGTTCTCTCTCCTTTTTGCTTTGCTCTGAGTTTCCCAGACGTCTCCCTCCAGGATCAGAAGTACAAACCGCAGCCTGGTGTTTAGTTCATTCTTTTGGAAGATATGCAAGATTGTTCTAACTAAACTTCTTTACATGATTATAAATTGGAAATTAAAATTTGAAGTTGGCTGAGCCATGAAAACATTCTTCTTAGAACTAATCGATGTGTTTTTGTTTAAGTTGATAAATCTGCTAAGCTGTTTATTTGGCCAATTTACTTGCTGCAAACTGGATATGCAGTGAATAGAATAACCAAGTACCGGGTCCTCTATATCGCATCTAGGGGTAGGCACTTGTTTTCTCCACCCCCACTTCCCAAATAATGAATTCTAAGGCAGGAAAAGGGTTGAGAATATGTATGTTTGTGTTAAAATGGAAAGTAACGGGATCAGTGGGGAATCTGGAGAAATAACCAGGGGATCCTGGCAGCTGCCTCAGGATGAAGGCAAAAAGGGAAAAGCATGTTTAGGCTTTGGCAATACGCAAGCATAAAAGGGTAGAAGGGAAAGAGTCCATTCTCTGCTCTGTGATCTCAAACAGCAGAAGTGGAACCTTTGTGGGTCAACTTCTATCCGACTTGCCTGAGTGAAAGAGGCCCAGAAAAGGGGTTCTGGGAGGAGGAAGGTAGAGGACTCTCCCGTCCCTTTAGCCTGCTTCCAGATAGATGGGTCTGGTTCCCTGGATAGTTAGACTCCTGACAGTGAATTAACTGGAGGGAAGAAACCTTGATTCTAGTCTCACCAGAGGCACAGTGTCAGTAGTACTGGGTGTGACTAAGAGCCCTTGGAGTGTGGGGCACAGAGCATCTGTGCCCAGCCTCGATCATGGACATCTGTCCTCAGTCAGGTGACCCATTCAGCACACCATTAAGTAGCTGCGCAAGACCAGTAACTTGGAGGGTCAGGCATGATTTACAAGTGCAGCCAAGGACTGACGCGGGCCTGCAGGAGAGCCTGTGGGGTGTGTGCTGTGGTATAGACTAATGCCTGTGTTGCCCCCCAATTCTCCTGCTAAGTCCCAATGCTCAGTGATGGGAGGGATGGTATTTGAAGATGACATCTGCGGGAGATGCTTAGGTCATGAAGATCGAGCCTTCAGAAAAAAGAGGTCTCAGAGAACTGGGAAGATGTTTCATGGATTAAAGCCTTTGCCTCACAAGCTAAAGGAACTGAATTTGGATCCTAAATCCCATGTAAACACTTTTGGGCGGAAATGGCACATGCCTGCAATTCCATCCCTGAAAGGTAGAGTCTGAAATCTCACAACAAAGCAGGAAGTACCTAGAATGATCCAAGATGTATCCAGTGATACCCTTGGTCCTCCACAAGCACACACTCAAGTACCCTCGAGTACACACATGCATAAATCCATCAATTGATCAATCAGCCAACCAACCAACCAAGCAATAAAAAAGGTTTCTAAGAACTTCCTAGCCTCTTCTACTATGCCAGAACACAGCAAGAAGCAGTTATATGTGAAGTAGAAAGCTGACCCTCATCAAACATACGGATTTGAGATTTCCCAAACCTTCAAAACTGTGAGAAATATATATCTATTTACCTAGTACTTTTAGAATTCTTTTTCAGTTCGAATAGGGCAAAACAATATATTAAAATCTCCTAGGTAAGTTTTTTTAAATCCTTTTATTCAGGTTGTTCCCTAGATCTCTTTGGTCTCTTGAATCTCTTAATGGAATCCAAACATGAATTTTTTTAGTTTTTGAAACAGGGGCTCATGAGTGCTGGAATTTTAGACCTGAACATTTGAAACACACACAGACACACACAGACACACACAGACACACACAGACACACACACACACACACACACACACACACACACAGCTTTCGAGGTAATTATAACCTGCAGCTGTTGCACAGTAAAGAACTTGCCCGGTGTTTGCCCTGGATCCTAAGAGGACTGACATTCAGTTCCTAGAATTCTCCCGGGGATAGGAGTGTCTTTAGTTCGTGGTGGGCCGTGGGACCACGCCCGAGTTCATGCTGAGGTAAGGACTCAGAATGGGGACTGGGTGTGCTGGAAAGACTGACCATGTGGGGAGAGGGCTGGGCTTGGGGGGTGCAGTGGTGCTGGCTCAACCTCCCAAATTCCAGGGAAAGGAAAGGGCTGGAAAGTGAATTCAGCCGCATGGTAATTAAGGAGTCAGTGGTTCATGTCTGTAGTGACAACCCCATGAAAACCTCAGACACTGAAGTGCAAGGGGCGAGTGCTGGCTTGGTGAACGCATTGCTGTATTGGGAGGAGATGTAGCTTGACCCCATGCATGGAAAGAAGCTCTGTATTTGGGAGTATTAGCTTTCCATTGTTATGACAAAATATTTGAGAAAATTAATGTATGAGACAGAAAATTTTATGTCGGCTCATGGTTTTAGAGGTTTCCATCCATGGCTTGGCTTTGTTGTTGAGGTGAGACAGAAACTCATGGGAGAGCACATGTGGCACAAGGAACCACCTATCTATTGGCCACTGGGAAGGCAAGAGAAAGGAAGACAGATTCCCAAATCCCCTTCAGCAGCACCACTCCTGAAGGGTAACGTCTTCCCACTAAAGCCCCTTGGTATCACCATAAGCCAGGTACCAACTTTGCAGCTTTTGGGAGATGCTTAAAATCTAAAACACTACCAGGACCTTTCCAAACCTCGCCTTATATTTGTCCATCCAGTTCAGCTTAGTATCCTTACAGTAACGCTGGAATCAGAATACAGCACATTCCTGAATTCTGCAAGTCATTCTGGCCTAATGGTGGTGGTATTGGAAAGGTGGTTGGGGGGAGGAGGGATAGGAAGTCCTGCATTTGCAAACAGCCCGTCAGCAATGCAGGAGACTTGGGGATTCCTGAGCTCATAGTTGGAATCTGAAGTGAGGGCTGCCTTTTGAGAATGTCCCATTAAACCCGTGCAGAGGGCTGCTACCTGTGCTATTTCATCTTCCTATTGCTGAACGAATACTGGACCCAAACAACTTACTGAAGCCAGTTTATTCCAGCGAATGATTAGCAATCATTCCTGCATAGCAGGAGAGTTCATAGGAAGCTGAGGGAACTGGCCATACCATATCCATAGGAATTTTTAAGAGACGGACATACTTTCTTACTGCAGTAGGTCAATTAGGCTGGGTCTTCTCACACTAATCAAACATTCTCCCTCAGACTTGCTCGGCTTGCCTCAGATGTCGTGGTTACTCTTCTGCTGCTGTGTCACTCCAACTCAAGCAACTTGAGGGGGAAAGGAGATTTATTCAGCTTATGGTTCCAGAGGAAGATATACAGTCCGTTGTAGTGGAGAAGACATGGCTGGCTGGCAGAAGCTGGAAGCAGCCTAAGTCGTATACGTCACGGAGGCTGAGAGAGAGCCAATTCCCCACTGCAAACTGAGCAGACTTCTCATGGAAGTAGGATACGGCTAACTAGCTTCAAGGCCCACCTCCTATGACGTACCTTCCTCTAGCAAAGCTCCACCTCTCAACGTTGTCACAACTTTCCCAAAGGTCAACTAAGGATTCAAACACATGAGCCTACGGGGGCAGAGAGACAACTCACATTGAAACCATGACAACAGATATGTTCAAAGGCTCAGTCTTCAATGGTCAAGTTGGCATCAGAGTTGATTTGTAGTACTGCAGCCACCAAGTGTGAGGGCCACTATCTTAGGACAAGGAGATTCAAAGCCTCAAGTGAGTAACAGAATCACAAGCTCCAACAAGGGCCTCATGGGGATCCCACTGGAGTGAGGGAGCCATGGAACGAGGCAAGAGGCAGACAGAAATGGGTTTGGTCTCCAAGTCCCCTGTGGAAACAAGAGGGAAAATTTTAAACCAACACCTGAGATCATTTCTACATATTGTGAAACACTATAGCTCATATGCAAGCAGGTATGCTCAGCCCAGTGGGATAGCTCAGCAGGTAAGGCACCTGTTCACAAATCTGGTGATCTGAGTTCAATTCCTGCAAGTCCACATGATGGAAGGAGAAAACTGACTTCTGAAAGTTGTGCCTCTGACTTCCATCCTCCATTTGTATACCACAGCACACATGTTCTCTCTCTCTCTCTTTCTCTCTCTCTCTTTCTCAAATACATAAATAAACACAAAGCTCAAGTACAGAGTCATGGGATGTTTTTCTAGAATGACCACTACCAAAATCTTTAGGCATGCACTGTTTTACCAACCAGGCAGAATGAGCCAAATGGTGCCAGAATTATCGCTGGATGGATCTGAGGTCAGAAAGAAAGTACAAGAAGTAAAGAATTTAAATTCCTCCCATGAATCCTTTCCAAATAAAATCTGCTGAGCACATATTGATTACAATATGCTTCAGTGCCTTGGATTTCTCGATAGTGAAATATGAATGAGAAGTGCTTTTCAACATTGGTTTGTCAGCAAAAAAAAAAGCCAGTCGACTGGCCGGTTTCCATGGAATCGCCCAGGGTGATACTGGACTTCCTCAGTCCACTGCCTTTCCAAGTGTCTAATTCCCATCTTGCTACCATTTTAGCCTTGAATTCACTTGGACCAACCAAGTCACACAGAACGAACCCTGGAAACCTGCAAGACAGACGCCACTTGGCAGAATATTAGCATAAGTGCCCCCTGTACATGATACAACTTGGACAAGGAAACATAAATGTTACAGAACAACATGTAGCTAAAGCAAGACACAGCTGTCACATCATACTGCAATAGCCCCATGTTTATGGTCACTCCCCCAAATACATAATGTTGATGTTCTCACCTAATAGCGAAAGTGTCTAAAACTTTGGGCACAGATAAAGTAGGGAAGGTGGGATTTTCTGAATGGGATTGGTGCTCATAAGTATAAAAGAAGTGTTGTGGCATCTGTGTGCCTAGCACTTGGGAGGCAAGGGGATAGGGTCAGGACTTCATGGTCAAGCTGGGCTGCATAACAAATTTGGACTGTATAAAACCTCATCTTAAATTTTTTTAAAGGGAGGGCTGGGTAGATGCCTTGTAAGCAAAAGGATCTAAGTTAGGATCCCAAGTAAAAATACTAGGAAGATATAGTGGCGACCTGCAATTCTGGCCCTGGAAAATGGAACCTGGGAAACCCCAGAGCAAAGCAATAAGGAGACAGAACAATCCAGGATGATTCCCAGTATCACCCTTGGGTCTCCACACACACACACACACTCAGGTGTTTTCTTGTAAACACATGTATGTGCACACATGCATGTGCACACACGCAACGGTCTGAGAGAGGTCTTTTGTCCCTTCCATCATGCAAGGTCAAGAAACAAGCCAGCTGGAAGTACACCTCTCTAAACTTCAACACCAAAGTTTACCTGAATTTGCACTGTTTTTGGACTTCCCAGACTCCAGTGATAGTGATGGTGTTACATCAGCCTGAGCAGACTGAGACACATTCTCTCTCTCTCTCTCTCTCTCTCTCTCTCTCTCTCAACTTTATTTATTTATAGTGTGTGTATGTGTATGTGCGTGTGTGTCCCTATGGGGGACTAAAGGTAACTTCAGGAATGGTCTACTTTGTGTCTACTTTTTTGCTTCCCTCTGTGATTTTCCAGGCTCTGCCCACCAGTGCAGGAAGTGCAGGCCACTACCGTTTCTGCCTGGTGTTTTTACATGGGACCTGGGATCTGAACTCAAGACCTTTTGCTTGCAAGGCAGAGTCTTAAAGCCTGAGCCATCTCACCAGCCCAGGACACATATACTCTATGCTTAATGGCCTGAAGATCCGATGCTCTGTATCATAAGCTTTGCACACCTGCCTGCCTGGTACCTGCCCTCCAGCCTTGCCAAGGCTTCGGTTAAGCCCTACAGTACCTACCTCTTCAGCACTTACCTACCTCTGCAGCAATCACCTCTAAGTACCCAACTCTAAGCGCTTAGCTCTAAGCGCTTGTCTCTAAGCACCTACCTCTAAGCATCTGACTCTTCAATAACTACTAATTAAGCATCTAGCTGTAAGCACCCATCTCTGAGCACTTACCTCTAAGTACCTGCCTCAGCAACATCTTCCTCTGCAACTGTCTCTTGTCTTTACTTCTTCGCTGATTCATTTTTCTTTCTTTAGTCAGGTACTTACTACCTGATTACCACATCTTCCTGCCGGAGAGTCATTCTGTGGCTTATTAAAGTGATATTCTATAGCACTCCGCTAGTCTGCTATATAATAGCTCATGTTTGACATTCAGAGACAGCATCTCCTGTGTCCCGGGCTGGCCTTAAATTCACCGTGGAGCTGAAGATAAATTTGGATATCTAATCCTCTGGCTTTCCCCTCCATAGTACTGGGTCTGCAAGCTGCACCACTATGCCTGGTTTATGCAATGCTGGAGATTGAACCCAGGGCTTTAGGTATGCTAGGAAAGCACTCTAGCAACTGGGCAACATCCTCAGCCTCCTCAGAAAGTAATATTTTTGTCCCAAGAAAGTAATTTTAAAAATGATCTTCATTGTTTTCTTCAGATTTAACTATATATTGTTTGTGTGCTTATTTATTTCTTTGTAATACAAGAGCTTAAACCTAGGGCCTTGCGCATGCTATTTAGATGCTGTAGGGCTGAGTTTTAACTCCAGCCCTCTGGCTACTCTTTTTCAGATTTGAGACGAAGTCTCACTAAGTTGTCCAGGTTGGCTTGGAACTTCTTCGGTGCCCAAATGGGCCATGAACATGAAACCCTTTCTCCTCAGCCTCCAAAGAGATGGAACTGCGCCGCCAGAACTGACTATTAATCCGAAAAATGCAGACAGCAATCATTCATGATTCCACTACATAGTTGGATCCTGACCTTATTTACATTACTTACAAAGTTTGCTCAAGCTGGGGCTGGAGAGGTGGCTCAGGGGTTAAGCCTCTGCCTTGCAGGCAGAGGGTCCTGAGTTCGGATCCTAGACCCCAGGTATAGACTCTGGGCAGAAGTGGGGGCGGCCTGCGTTTCTGGTCCTGGTAGGGCGGCGCCTGTGAATCCCGGGCAGAGTAAACAAGGAGGAGGTGGAGGCAGTCCATGGTGGTTCCCGAATTCGCCTGTGGTTCTGCACACACACACACACACACACACACACACACACACACACACACGCACACACACACGCACAATTGAATAAATTAAAAATTAAAAAAAAAACAAAGTTTGCTCAAGCTCAGTAACTCAGCTAGAGAACAGAGGACCAAAAATGACACCAAGTCTGGGGATTGATTCTGCTTTAAGATTATCTTTGTTGCTTGCTTGCTCATTTCTTCAATTTTGTCATAAAAGAAGCTAATTTACATACTGTAAAATTCTCCCATTCTAAATATACAATTCAGCAGCTGATTCTAAACATACAGAGCTATATAATCACAATCCAGTGTTAGGACATTTCTGTCAACTCAAATTGATCGTCAGGCTTACGCCCCCCTCCAGCTCCCGGCGACCACTGTCCTGATTTCAACTTCATTGATTTGCCTCTTACAGACATTCATCTAAATGCAATTATACAATATTCAGCCTTTTGTGACTAACATCTTTCTCAAAGTACGTCTCATAGAGGAAGCTTATATGTCAGTATATACCAGTAACTTTTTATTGTAGGAAAGAAACTTCAACTCTTTGGCTACAGCTCATTTTATGTATTCATTTGGCATTTAATATAGGACTGAATGGTTTCTACTTCTTGATGATTATGAACAATTCTGCTGTGAACATTTATGTACAAGTTTTTGGGTGGGCGAGTGTTTTAATTTCCTTTTTATAGATATCTAGAAATGAAACGGCTTTATTGTTCAGTGGCTTTTTGAGAAGCTAACTGATTTTAAAAATCAGCTACACCATTTTAATTTTCTCTGACAATGTATAAGAAGTCCATGTCCTTCATATTATCACCAATAAGGAGTATTGTCTGATTGATTTTTTTTTCTTTTTTTGCAAGTGTGTGCATATATGAGCACATTTGTATAAGAGGGCACTTAAGTGTATGTGTTTGTGGAAGCCCAATAATGATAATGGGAATCATCCTGGATTGTTCTTCTACCTTATTGCTTTTCTCTGGGATTTCCCAGTCTCCACCTTCCAGGACTGGAATCAATATCCACCTGACATTTTTATTGGGATCTGAGGATCCAAACTCAGGTCCTTTTGCTTACAAGGCAAAGGTTTTACTCCTTGAGTCATCTTCCCAGCCCTCTTTAATTTTTTTTATTACAATTGTTCCAATTGTTATGATGGTACATTATGGTTTAGTTTTTATTTTCCTTCTAAGTAATGATGTTAAGACAGAATCAGCAGATTAGAGGCCATTGACCAGGGATGCTATCTTTTGTTTCCTTAATAACAAGGAAATGGAATCTCAGTTCTGCCTCTGGCTCCGAATGAAGACATGACTTACTGATCTGCCCTGAATATTAGAACACGCCTACTATGGTTCCTTGCGTGATCCCCTCTGCTGATCCTGCCAATCACCCGGCTAAGAGTCCCCCGCCAGGAGAGCTGACTCCCTTAAAGACATGCTAAGATGGGAGGGATAATTATCCTGCTAACAGATCATGTGCTCACTTTTCCCAAAGCCCCTCTAAGTACATGTCTTCCTCTGTATAACATAGCTGAGCCTGCCTGCTTTTTGAATTCTAAATCCCAAGAGCATAAGTTCTCCCATTTCTTTCTGAGTCTTTCCCAGAAGCCTAGATGTCCTCTTCCCTATATTTTGGCCTTTCTCCCTGTTTCTCTTATGCTACATGTTGAATATATTGAGTACGTTGCAGAGTAAGAGAGACAACCACCACACAAGGAAACCCCAGCTTTCCCAGTGACAACAATGTTGATCAGTTTTTCATCTTCTTTGCTGAACTATCCAGCAATCCTCTTATCCATTTCTAACACTGAGTTGTCTTTTGTCGACTTCAAGTTCTTTATTATTTATTCAATGTAATCTTTAGATATCTGCCAGACGCAGGCTTTCCAAATATTTTTTCCCATCCTGTGGTTTGCCTTTCCACTTTTTAAGTGGTGTCTTTTGAAGTTCAGAAGATAATTTTTTTTTCCTTTTGAGAAAAGGGTTTCATGTTGCCCCATGTGGCCTCACACATTCCCCATGGAATGACTGTGAACATCTGATCTTCCTGCCTCCACCGTAACAGTGCTGGGATCACAGGACACCACCCCTCTTTCCAGTGCTGTGAATGAACCCGTGGCTTTGTGCAGGTCAGGCAGGCAAGCTACCAATGGAGCGACATCCTTGGCTAGTAAAAGGTCATTTCGATGAAGTTGAATTTATCAGGATTTCCCTTTTATAGACGATGCTTTTATATCGTTTTCCCATCATTTGTCTTAAGACAACTATGGCACAAGGAATGAGGCAAGGGTGTGATATGAAGTCGTCTTTGTGCATCCTATGGATATCTAATTGTTCCTGCAGCATTAGCTGAAAGACAATTCACATTGAATTGCCTCGGCCTCTTTTCCAAGCCCCAACTGACCATAAATGCCCTGTTTACTTCTGGGCTGTCGATGCCTTCCCATTGATTTATGTGTCTTCATGTATCAATTCCACACTCTCTCGACTGCTGTAGTTCTATATTCAGTTTTGGAATTGGGAGCTTAGTTCACGTGATTGGCACTTCTGCCTTTTGAATTCTAGGCTTTTCTGTCTTCTGTCTTGCTGTCAGCTTGCACATCTGCTTGCTGTCCTGTACCTAATGCTCCAACATTGAATCCTAATCTCTTCCTCCTCTTCTTCCTTCTCCCCTTCCTCTTCTTCCTCTTCTTCTTTCTATCATCTGGCAACTAACGAATGATATTTTCCTGTCACCGGAAGGTGCTTTCATTGCCACTGTGAACTGACTTAGGCAGAGGGAAAAAACAGGGAAGTGATAGTCCCCACAGCAGCTTCAGAATGCAGAGCGCTTGCACGTTGACAGACAGCTATACAGCTGTATCCCCGGTCAAAGCGCATCCAGAGTACTGAGCTCATAACATCACTGTATGAAGTTTGGGAACCTACTTTCCTCTGAGACCCCATCTTTTCTCCCAATCCAAACCTGTATGCTTCCAGGAAAGGTTTCTTTACTCTGCACCAGCCGGTCAGCAGGCGCCCTTCTCTTTGCGACGAGTGATTGTTTCTGGGGAAAGGTGGTGTTACATGGGGAACTGTTAAGATCGGAGTGTTGAATTGTGTGCTGCTGGACTGAAGGGTGTGGGGAGGGAAGGCTGCAACTCCTTCAGGTGCTACTGTGCTGGAAGTAAAGTGTGCCTGGACTGTCTTAAGAGAACATGGGGCAGGGGAGGGTAAGAGGCAGTGAATTCAGACCCCTGTGTCTAACTGTGTCTCTACTGAATCCCCAGCTGAAGTTTTAAAGTACACAGTGGTGCTAATTACAGAGTTCATGAGAGACAAGATAAATCAGAAAACCCAGAAAAAGAATGTCAGGAGTGGTAAGCATGCTCAGGAATGTGGGGAGGGCGGAGACCTTGAAGGAATTTGGCTTGAACAAAGAAGGTCTTGAGTGCATATTTTCCAGGAGAGGTGGGATGTCCAAGATGCCAGGGAGGGTACTCAAGCAGGGGAGGAGGTCTCCTCAGATATCCAAGAGGCTCGGTATTGAGCCTGATTAGATGTGTTCTATTAGGTGATAACTTACATGGAGATAAATTACAATGTGTGACAGGGAGAATCTGAAAAATCTTTCGTATCAACTCCTTTAATGATCTAAATACGTTTGTTTTTAAGTCTTAAACAAAAGGTGAAATCACTGCACCTATTACTCTTCTCTGTTTCTGTGGGACAAGACTCAGACTCAAGTAACTTAAAGGGAGAAAAGGATATTTATCCAGAGGGGAGATATAGACCATTATGGCAGGAAAGGCATGGCTGGCTGGCAGAAGCGGAGGTGACCTAAGTCACTATAGATATGGAGGCTGAGAGCTGCAGCAAAGCTCAAGAACAGACTCACTCACTCAAGAGGGGTGGGGCTGACTAGCCTCAAGACCACTGCCCTGTGAGCACTTTCCTCCATCTCCCAAAGGTGTCGTGACCTTCCTAAACAAATATTCAAATATACATGTCTGTGGGGGGGGGAGCAACTCACATTTCAAACCATGACAGTTACTATTATTAAGAAATCCAAAAACCGGGGCTGGAGAGGTGGCTCAGGGGTTAAGCCTCCGCCTTGCAGGCGGAAGGTCCCGAGTTCGGATCCCAGATCCCACGTATAGACGCCAGACGGAAGCGGGGCGGCCTGCGCTTCTGGTCCTGGTAGGGCGGAGCCTGTGAATCCCAGGGCAGAAGGAGGTGGAGGCGTCCATGGTGGTTCGCGAATTCGTCCGTGGTTCTACACATACACAGACACACACATACACACACACACAGACATGCGCGCGCGCACATACGCACAGTTGAATAAATAATAATAATAATAATAAAAATTAAAAAAAAAAAAAAAGAAATCCAAAAACCGATGACCCGAAACAATACAATAAAATGAAACAATGGTATTGAGTTCCAACCTGATATTGTGCAGTAAAATATGTGCCCTGTGACCTGCTTTCTCCTAGTCAGGACAGAGATCAACAGTGAAGATGTAGCTGCTGAGAGTGTAGCTCAGCTGGTAGAGTGCTTGCCTGGCATTCATGCAGCTTTAGGTTGGGTCCCCGGTGCCGCAGCAAATGAGCATGGTGTCACATGTCATTCATTTCTTCACTGGGGAAATGGAGCTCATCGGGAGGATGAGGACTTCAAGGTCATCTGTGGCTGCAGAGTGAGTTTGAGGCCGGCTTGGGGTGCATGACACCCTGTCTCCAAAATAGAAACATAGTTGGAGATGTAACAGCACCAGATGGATCGTGTCACCTTCTCCATACAGATTAAGGATTGAGGAGAAAACTGTCCTCTGACTGAGTAAGTCATGTTTTAATGCCATGTCTATGTGCCACCTACAATCAATCTATTCACACATGTGGGATGTGCATGGTATGAGTGTGATTTGCATCAATGCCTTTCGACCTTTTTTTATGATTCATCCCACAAGGAGAACAATACTTGTTGGCACACTAGGGAAAGGAAGGGTGTCTGTTTGCCAAGTGAACCTGATGTCTCAGAGCTGCTTCTAGCCCAGGTGGCACCCCCACTTCCACACTGGGCAAAGGACATCGACATGCAAGCACATCAATGACTCATAATTAGCCTTGATTAAGAACTTGTTTTATGAGTCAACAACCCTGTACTGTTTCCTCTTTCACGTTTCTGTCTAATTCAGCTTGAAGTAAATTTCTTCCTGAAGATAGAGCTGAGAATTCATAGACTGACCAAGTATCACTCTGCCTCTTTTAGAAAATTCTCTCGAGGGGCTAGAGAGATGTCTCAGAGGTTAAGCCTCTCCCTGCTTCACAAACAGAAGGTCCTGAATTTGGATCCCAAATCCCATATAAAAAATGCCAGGCAGAATGGCAGCAGCCTGCATCTCCAGTCCTGAAAGACGAATCTGGGAATTCCTGGAGCAAAGCAATAAGGAGGTAGAACAATCCAGGATGATTTCTAAAGGCATCCTTGGGCTTCTACAGGTACATACAGACACACACACAGATATATAAACACACATGAACACATGTGCACACGCATACAGACACACACACATACACACAGGGCAGGTATTCTCTTGAGGCATATCTGGCATTTCCTTTTGTGCATATGAAAGCGAAATAACACTGAAACTGACTTGCTGTGTTATGATGGGAGAACTAACCATTCCCCTTGCTCCCTGACCACTAAATGAAACCTAAGATATCTTCTCTTCTTGGATCTGAATTTCCCCTTTCTGACCTGATCCACCGGAAAAGCTGACTCATAAAAGTGGTATTACACGTATGAATGCCTTTTAGCTCTTAGTTCTGAAAACAGTTGGTTCATTCTAAACCTAACAGACAAACAGGTAAGACAAAATTGTCTTTCAGAGCAGAAGCCAGGCCTCCTTACTTGGAATGTCACGTGGCTTTCCAGGGATCAAGGACACCTGACCCCTGTTTCCATGATTCATCAGAATATTTGACTCACACCTTCTCCTTGAATCTCCTGCCTTCGTCCTAAAGCTTTGCCCAAAAGCAGACTTGAGCACTTTTCTGAACGGATGGATTGTTCTTCTGAGTTTGTATATGTTTCCACTGCATGGTCTTTTTTTCTGATTGTGGAGATTTATGTCTCTACTTGCAGAACTTTTGAGTTCTTTTCTTGGGTGGGAGATCAGTTTTGGCTTCTAACTGGAATATCCCAGAATAACCACTGTTTAAAAATGCCTTGTGTTGCAATTTTAAGGACCTCTCACAACTGAGGCTGAGCTCTATCTATAGGCACCAAATAGAGTAGGAGTATTTATAACCATGATTTCTATTCAAGGGTTCCCATTTCTCCAAAATACAGTTAGCTCAGTTCTCCCCGCAGACATAAAAGAAGCATAACTTCAGGCGATATCCAAAGACCTTATGGCAAGAGGGGCAGGAGGAGTGGCAGAGTGAGTAAAGCATGAGGACCTGAGTTCTAATCCTGACACTGGGCTAGACACAAATGGATCCCTGAGGCTTATAGACTAACCCATTTAGCTGAGTTTTTGAGGTCCAGTAAGAGAGACCCTGTCTCAAAAAATAAGGTGGAGAGTAATAGATGACGAAGATACCTGAAGCTGGATTTTGGCCTCCATGTGTATATGCATATATGTGTGCATGCACGCACACACATACACACACACACACACACACACACACACACAATGACAAACACATACACACCTATGAATGCATGTACACATGAACCATATAAAATAATAAATCTAGGCTTTCTGGCAAGACAGCAGAATCTTTTTTATATATAATTGTGTGTGTGTGTGTGTGTGTGTGTGTGTGTGTGTGTGTGTGTGTGTGTGACTTCGGAAATCATCCCGGATTGCCTCTACCTCCTCCTTGCTTTGCTCTTGGATTTCCCAGGCTCCTCCCAACAGGCCAGAAGTGCACAGCTGCCACCGTTTCCATTTCTACCTGGCCCTTCTGCCTCGAGACAGTCTTAACCCCTGAGCCATCTCTCCAGCTCAAGAGCAGGATCTTGAGCCACAGGGTTTCTTGATCCCCAGGAGCCTTGCTAAAATGTCCATTCAGACTCAGAAGGTCTGGAGTTGGTTCTGAGAATCTGTTTTACCAACAAATTCCCAGATGAGGTTGGCGCTGTTGGTCAAGACTGATGGCGGGACTCCCCAAGGTGGCTGCTGTGTTTACAGCCTACCAGATCTTTCATTAACAATTCTCACTCACAGGTTGGTCCAGGTCACCAGCCTGTGGTTTCCAGGGTGCCTCCAAGCTCTGGTTCCAAGCCACCTGAGCTCATCAGCTCTGACGCTCCTCTCTTCTCCATCCATGCATTCATTCCCTCCTTTTCTCCCAACATATATTTGGTGAACATCTAGGTGCGCCATGCTGGGATTCAGCTCAGAATAAGACAGCCAGGTTCTGCCCTTGTCTTGTAGATGATAGTGGACAAGAAAATAATGAGCAGGAGGACTACGGTTTGTGACACATGCCAAAGAAAAGGAGGGGCGATGTGAAAGAAAAGAATGAGAAGGAGGTAGGAAATCATTTGAGCTCTCTAAGAAAGAGGGCTAAGTTGAAACTCACACCCAACTCTGCAGCCTAACCATGCTTCCTATTGATCGTGCCTTGTGGTTTGGGAGCATATTGCTGTGTCAGAAAGTTTCTTTCATGACAGGTCCTACCTCGTCACCAAACCCCTGCCAACTGCCTAAAGATCAATGTCAGCATCATCACCTTGACCTGGCTTCTCTCAGCCAAATGTAAAACAAGCACCTACTCTGCTCCCACTCATTCCAGAACATCCTTTCTCAAACCATTGCTGCTCTGTAATAATCATGGCTGCGTGCTGTGAGCACATGGTATTCACCTATCTGCGTTCCTTTGAATGAGTTGGCAACACTGGTAAATGATATTATTGTCTCCATGTTACAGATAAAGAAACCGGAGTTCAGGAAGCTTAGTGACCTGCCCAAAGTTGCTCAACGGGCAAGGGGACGGTTCAGATGCAAACCAGGGCTTCCCGATTGGTTCACTTCCTCTCCCACAGCAGGTGTTCAGCCACATGAGAACAATACTATTTTATCTTGGCATCCTTAGGTTCACAAAATGGATCGGATTGCGGAAGAGTGTTGCCAACCTTGGTGCATCACAAGGAAGAGAACAAAACCACAGGGCACAAGAACTTCTCTGCGGAAGTTTGTTGGCGCTGCTGTATCAAAAACGTGGCGTGTCTTGGGCGATAGGAATGTATCATCTGCAATTCTGAAGGTGAGATGTCTGAAATGAGGATGTCAGCCACTGGTCCCTCTGAAGACATAGAGGAAGGTTTTGGCTGGGTCTCTTCAGCTCTTGCAGGTTCTGCGTGTTCGTGGGGGCGCAGACCCAGTCTCTACATAAGTGTTCCTTATGGATAAATCTTTAGGTCCACATTCCTGCTTTTAGTGAAGACTGATGACCAAGTATAATAAAATTTAAAAAACTCTAAAATTCAGTCTGAAGTAGGATTGGCTTCCCTTACACATCAGCAAACAGAAGTGAAATCCTGTTGTCAAGGAGTGAGGAGTCAGGCATGGAGATTCACACCTATAATCCCAGCATTCAGGGGTTAAAGGAATATAATCCTCCCCCCTGAGTTTAAAACCAATCTGGGCTATTCCGTGGGATTTCTGCCAGCCTGGGCTATCAAGTGAGCCCCTGTCTCAGTAATTATAAAAAAGAGAGGGGCTGGTAATTTAGAAAACCCTAAAAGAGATGCAGCTTCTATAGTAATGTAAAATACATTAGAGTATCGCAGCATCAAATTCTTAATCTAATTAGGTAAGGTAGTACAAGACTAATAATCCCAGCACATGGAAGTGGAAGCCACGGAATCAGGAGTTCAGCTGTGTAGTGAGTTCAAGGCCAGATTCAGCTACAGGAGACAGGAAACAGGTCTAAAAACAAACAAACAAAAAATCTAGTCAACCACGAGAAGAAGGCATGAAATGTTAAGACAGTTGAAGAGGACTGAGCATGGCTTTGGCTCAAGAAATGGCAGAATTCTCTAGAAGGAGCATTGTCCCACCCATCTTCACATTCCCAGTAAGGTCCAGGGCACTGTGCCTTGCAGTTCTTGCATAAAGCTCAGTGAGGCTTTTACAGAGTGGCTTACCTGTCTTGATGGAGGGGGGAAGCGTTCAAATAAAAACTTAAGACTTCAGGAAAAAGGACAGAGCAGTAACTGTTTCCAGTCCAGCCAGGGAACGTGAGGCATATTCCATTATCTTCATTTTAAAGATAAAGAAATTAAGAGATTGAACTGCCCACAGAAGGTGGCCGCCATGGGAATTCACACCTAGGCAATTGACATTTTTCATCCACATTCTTAACTATTGTGAAAATGGCAGTTGACTCAGGATGGATAACCAGAGCTGTGTTATATAAAGACTTTTAAAATTAAATTTTTTACTAGACATACATGCACACACACACACACATATATATTTGTATGTGTGTGTGTGTGTGTGTGTGTGTGTGTGTGTGTGTGTACTATCATCAGCCAATTGATGTTTTGCTCCTGTTAGAATTTAAGAATTCACTGAAAGGATTAACACTTCAAGTCTAGAATTACCCTAGACCTAAATTTAGCCCCTGACTTTGGAATCCTTTGGCTGTATAACTTTGTACATTATGGAACTTCTGCAAGATTCAGTCTCAGCATTCATAAAGTTGAGACAGATAAAGAGGGTCTCAGCTCTCCCTGAAGAGTCTGGGCAGGCGTTAAGCATCAAACATTGTCAAACCAATATTAATTGAAATTAAAATTCTTAACGTAAGCAATCCTTCTGGCTCTTATTTCCTGTAACCAAGCAGCAAGTGCTAGTATATAAGGTAATTTGGCCTCTTGTTTTACATTTGGTGGGTCTTTCCCTGGTGCCCAGATGCCTTGAAGAAAGGATGTCAGCCAAACAGCTGACTAACTGCCCTCAGGTTAGCCCCGGGCCCTCTGGACACTTTTCTGGAAGATTGGGGACAATTGCAGCTGCAGCACACTTTGGCTCCTGAAGGTGTGGCCCGGTCAGGAGGGCCGCAGTTGGCTCTGAGCTTCTTGCTATCACAAGCCTCTGTAAACTCCACGTGACCTTTCAGCCTTGTCTATCCTCAGCCCAGAGGGGCAGCACCTCTGTGGAGGACGTAACAGAGGAACCCCCAGCCATGACTCTGCAGAAGGGACACGAGGAGACAGGCATAAACCAATTTCATTGGCATGATAGGTTTGGAGTGTTCGGTGAAACACCTCTCTCTGGCTCTCTAAGCGGGCTTGGTGAGCTGTGTGGGAAAAACTCATCTCAGGCTGCCGCCCCTGGTGTTTTAGCACTTCATTGACCTGAGTCAGGCAACTCAGAGCAAAAAGGTTCCATTTCCAGCTCCTAATTCCAGGTTATAGTTCATCGCAGCAGGGGAGGTTCAGTGGTTGGGGCTTGAAACAGCAATGATGATTTCACATCCACAGCAAGTGCAGAGGGTCAATACAGGCCCCTCGCTTGCTCGCCTGGGCTCAGCTAGCTCCCACTGTGTCTTCATGCACCTGCCAGGAGATCGCCCCACTCACAACAGACCAAGTCCTCCCATGTCAGTTATATAGCTTCACAGGGGTGTCCATAGGCCAACCTGCATCTAGAGAATCCCCCTCAAGTGTGTCTGGAGGCCTGTCTCCCAGGTGTTGGGTTGACAAGTAAGACTGACAACCTCACCTGGTCAATGAAAGGTTTCTCTCAGGGATCTTGCCCACTTGAGCTCCTAACACAAAGAAGCGAGGAAAGAGAGATGGTGGGATACCATCAGTCCCCACAGCAACTGCAGCAGCAGCAGCAGCAGCAGCAGCAGCAGCAGGCTTCTAAAAGGCAAGAATTTTTTACCGTTGCAGAAACAGGGGAAGCAAAAGAGCAGCCATATCAGCCCCCTGGTTGGCAATAGGCCTGGAGGCAGCAGCCAAAATGAGCTGTAATACTGGTGGCTGTCAAGGGCTGAGGAATGCCAACTGCTAGGCCCACCATCGCCGGCGTCGCTAAGAAGGGTCCCGGCACCCCTAGGCCTACAGGAGAACTGTAACGCTAGAGGGCGCCACCTGTTGCTGCACCGGCGGGCTGTGCCTGTGACCGCTACCCAAGCAGAACAAAAGGACCCCAGGGAACTGATCTTCAGTGTAATAAAGCTGGTGATTTTGTGTAAGTCTTTGTATAGTCACGTATTTCTTTCTCTTGGGAAATGTAAGTGTAGAGTGGCTGATAAATGCTTAATTAAGAAATTATCAAAAGTGTTTTTGCAGAGTGATTGTACCATTGTCTATTTCCCCCAGCAAGAGTTCCAGGTCTGGGATCACTGACAGGGTTTAGCAGGGAAAGGCTCCTGCTAGCAAACTTGGACACCTGAGTTTGATTCCCAGAAGCCCACATGGTAGAAGGAAAGAACTGACTTCTGAGAGTTGTCCTCTGACCTCCACACATGTGCACCTGTGCATATGCTCTCTCTCTCTCTCTCTCTCTCTCTCTCTTTCTCTCCCCCTTTCTGCCCCCCCCACGTCCTTGGTGTGGTCCATGTAATTAACAGGATTTCATGCAGCCTAGACTGGTCACAAATTTGCTAAGTAGCTGAAGATGACCTGGAACTTCTGATCTTCTTTCCACCTTCTGAGCGCTGGGATTACAGACATGCACCACCACAACCAGTTTTATGAGGTGCTAGATATTAGACCAAGGGCTTTGTGCATGCTAGGCACACACTACATTAACTGAGCTACCAACCCAACCTGGAGATTTATTTATTTGTTTTTCCTAGTTTTATAAGCAAAATGAACAATTATCCTGCCCTCCTCTTCCTCACTCTCCGTCCCTCCCTCTTTCCTTTCCCACCCTCTTCTCCTTTTATCCATCCATCTCACTCCCTCCCAGCCTTCCACGCAGGTTCCCGCTGCATGTAATTTTTTCTCCTGAGATCCTTGCTAGTCTAGTGGGGAGAATGTTGATATGTCAGCCACTGTGCAGGTCTGCTGAGCACAAGTCTCACTGCAGTGAGTTCCTGGATGCAGCACCCCTGCTCTGATTGGAATGTCTTGGCCAGCAGTGGATCTCCCCATCTTTAGGCTCTTACACTGTGACTGCCCCCTCTTCCTCAAGATTCCCTCATTCTTAGGATGGGGAGACATCTAGTTGGCCTGATTCCAGCTCGGTGTTTCAGGGTCACTGGTATTCTGCATTCTGACAATCTAGAGATTTATTTTTTTAAAACTTTGTTTATCAACAATACAATTAGCAGTGATGCTACAGCACCCAGATGGCTTTTAGGATACTAATTGTGCTGTTGGAATTATATTATTCAAACCACAGATGTGGCTATTTTAACAGGAGTACTTTAAAAAAATCTAAAAGCCCTCTTTGTTAAACAAATAGAGCCTAAAATACTTGTTTGTGTTAGATAACGAAAACATTCGAAGGCAACCAGACCTATGTTCAATTTGACATTTTTCTTTTAGGTTCTTCATGATTACCAATCTCCAGGTCTTTCCTGATTTCACCTTAGAAATTCCTCTTCTCTCATCTAATAATGAATTGTCTCATAAGCATTACTAGTACATAGATCAGTTCCCATCACCATTAAGGACCTCACCTGCAGTTCAAATCCCAAGGGACTCTTTACCCATGTTGGAGACTGTGGATCCATCCTAATCTATGCAGCATATTATCCAAACAACATTTATTAAACAGCAGGTGAACATCAGGGCTGTGGAACAGACGCCATGGTGAACCAGAAAAGCAAAGTCCAGCGCAAGGAATTTATAGTCTAATTAAGAAGACAGACACCAAACAGGCAATTACAACCAAGAAACAGGGCACATTTTCTATGGGAAAAGTTGATTGAATTGGAGATACAGTTCAATTGGAAGAGTGTTTACTCAGTAAGCACGAGGCCATGGTTTTGATCCTCAGCACTACCATCCCAGGATGAGACTGGGGAGATGGCTCAGGGGTTAAAGTCTTTGTCTCACAAGCAGAAGGACCTGAGTGGAAATGGCAATAGCTTGTAATTCCCACTCTAGAAGGTAGATACCTAGAAATCCTAGAGCAAAGCCATAAGGAGATAGAGCAATCCAGGATGATTCTTGAAGTCAACCTTGAGTCTCCACAGACACACACTTAAGTGCCCTCTGATACACACACACACACACACACACACACACACACACACACACACACAAACCAGAATGGCAGCACATGTCTGCCACCTCAGTGCTTGGGAAAAGTTCAAGGCCAACCGTAGCTGTGAGAGAACATCCAAAGTTGAACAACTTAAGGGAGAAAAGGAAATGTATTCACTTTGTAGTTCCAGAGGGGAGAAATAGTCTTTCATGGTGGAGGCAACATGGCTGGTGGCTAAAATTGGAGGCAGGCTACGTCACTGTAAACATCCAGTAGGCTAGTGGGTAACAACTGAAGGCTGGAAGTCTCTTGTTCTAGGAGATGGTTCCTTTCATCTGGTCCACTATTGAGAGGTTCCAATGAGATCTAGGGAGGTTCCAATCAGATCTAGGCTGGTCTTTGTATTGCAAATGTATCACACCTACCTTGGCTACATAGTTAGGGGTGGCCATGGATACATGACACTATTCTTAACAAAATATATATTTTCTTCTAATTTCCCACTCCTGGAAACCCAAGGGAAAGATTCCTCATAGGTATATTCATATTGAGAAGAAGAAACAAAACCCTTTTTGACTAATTTGTTTCTTTGTTTGGAGCTCACTCCCTAACTGGGTAAGTATTCATAACTGTTCTCTTGGCTACAGATGTTTCTGTACATGTGATTTAGCTCTGCCTGGGAGATACTTAGAAAGTATCTTTAAAAGGTGAAATTTTGTAGGTAGTTTAGACGGAGTAGAAAGGTCATGCTGAGAAGGTCTCTGAAGGTCACCCTCCCCCCATTATTCTGAAGGAATGTATGTTACTAATCTGGAGGAACTGGTTTTAGTATGAAAGGATATGGGAATGAACTCTCCACTACAGATAAGTTCCTCAAAAGAAATGCCTAGATCATGAGGTGGGCAACAAAGCTTCAATATGAACAGACCAGTGAGATGTAGGAGACCAAAAGCCCTAATCAGGTTTGTAGATACTGGAGCTAACCAATAAGGAAAATTCACTTTTCCTCAACCTGCCTAACTCTATAAACACACTTGCTTCTGCCAGCCATCTTTGTCTCACTTGCCCCTCATGGACTACATGTCTGGAGTCTGTGAGTTCTTTTCCGACTCTCTTGCCCCTTACAGACTCCACGTCTGTGAGTTTTGTCCTTTCCCTCTTTTAATAAAATTTGCCTTAACCTTTACACCCCACCCCGCTCCGCCGGTCAGGACGCTCGCGAGGTCCAGCCCGGCCTCACCCGCGCCCTAGGTAAGTCCCCGTTCGGGCCCCGCCCACCAGGACCCCAGGTCGGCCCACAGGGACCCGGCTCCAACTCCCACCATCCAGCCGGAGCCGCGCGGGGGCCGAGGGACGAGGAGGACCTCCCCCTGCGCCCGGGCCCCGCCCCAGCTGCCCTCGGGTTAAATAGCTCCACACCGACGCGCCCATCCTCCCTTTCCCCACCCTGCTCTGCTGGTCGGGACGCACAAGCAGTCCAGCCGGGCCTCACCCCGCGCTCTAGGTAAGTCTCCGCCCACGCCCGCCCACCAGGACCCCAGGCCAAATAATTCAGTTTAGTGAAATTGAGAGATCTTAAGAGTTAAAATGACAATGCCAAAGTCAAAGTGCAAATCCATGAGAAGCAACACTCAAGTAAACAAATTTCCCACTGAAGAAATTAATACCATAATGTTAGACTCCAACAAGAACAAACCCGCGGAAAAAGGCCAAGAAAGCCTCACCCAGGATAAAGTCTTTCAAAATATGATCATTACCATGTTCAATACTATGAAAGAGGAAATCCGGGAGGAATTACAGAATCGAATCAATCGCTTTGAAGAGGAACACAACAGACATCTGGAGGAGTTGAGAAAAACAGTGCAAGAAACAAAAAGTGGCATAGAGCAGTTAAAACAAACTCAAGCAGAGTTTAAAACTGAGCTAAAAGACAAGTTATCTTCAACCCAGAACGCCACAGAGAGTCTTATCAACAGAACTAACGAAGCAGAAAACAGAATTTCAGACCTTGAAGATAAACTGGGAGTATTAACCAGCTCAATGGAAGAGGTTGTTAAAGCCAAAGAGATACTTGAGAGAAATATCCAAGAGATATGGGACACCCTGAAGAAGCCTAACATGCGTATTCATAGAATACCAGAGCAAGAATCTCAAAATACCACCCCTGAGGAAATTTTTCAAACGATCATCAAGGAAAACTTTCCTCATCTAAAAAAAGAGAGGCCCATCCATATACAAGAGGCATTCTGCACCCCAAACAGATACGACCAAAATAGAAGCACACCACGGCAAATAATAGTTAAAACACTCCACATTCAAGATAAAGAACTGGTGCTGAGAGCTTCAAGGGAGAAAAAACAAATCACTTTTAAAGGTAAACCTATTAAAATAACAAATGACTTCTCAGTCGAAACAGTAAAAGCAAGAAGAGCTTGGAGTGACATACTTCATGTATTGAATGAGCAAAAATGTCAACCCAGGCTGATTTACCCTGCAAAACTATCAGTCATGATCGAGGGGGAAGAAAAATTTTCCAGCACAAAGACAACTTTAAGGGATACATGTCCACCAAACCAGGCCTTCAAAAAATGCTAGAAATGATACTCAAGCGTGAAGAAAAAAACAGGCATATCCAGGAGAACAGAAGGCAAATATAACACCATTAAAAGTGAAGCAATATACTTATAAAAGCTACTAAACATAATAAGTGTCTGGAATTAACAATAGTTTCTCCATTATAACACTAAATGTTAATGGAATTAATTCACCAATCAAGAGACACAGATTACAAACTTGGATTAAAAATCACAATCCATCAATCTGCTGCCTGCAGGAAACCCATCTCACCACAAAAGATAGGCACGATCTAAAAATAAAAGGCTGGTCAACAATTCTACAAGCAAATGGAAGCAGAAAACAGGCAGGGGTAGCCATTATGCTATCAGACAAAGTGGACTTCAAACCAAAGAAAATTATAAGAGACACGGATGGATACTACATTTTAGTCACAGGTACAATTCACCAGAAAGACTTCACAATACTGAACATATATGCACCCAATATGGGCCTCTCCACATTCATTAAGAAAACCCTACAGCATCTAAAGCAAGAAATCAACCCCCAAACGATAATTCTTGGGGACTTCAACACCGCCCTCTCAACATGGGATAGATAGATCAACAGGTCAAAAGCTTAACAGAGACACTTTGGAACTTAATCAAACCCTGAAGGAAATGGACCTTACAGATCTCTATCGAACTTTTCACCCACGCACCAAAGAATACACATTTTTCTCAGCAGCACACGGAACTTTCTCCAAAATAGATCACATATTGGGCCACAAAATGAATCTACACATATACAAGAAAGTTGAAATTCTAGCCTGTGCCCTATCAGACCACCACGGCCTAAAGCTGGACATCCACAACACATCAAACAAGAGAAAATACACTAACTCCTGGAAACTTAACACTATGATGCTGAATGAGAACTGATTCAGGAAGAAATTAAAAAGGAAATTCAAGATTTCCTGAAAGTGAATAATAACGAAAATACAACTTACCAAAATCTCTGGGACACAATGAAAGCTGTTCTAAGAGGTAAGTTCATAGGTCTTAATGCCTACATCAAAAAAATGGAAACATCACAAATAAACAACTTAACAATGCAGCTTAAAGCTTTAGAGAAACTAGAGCAATCTGATCCCAAAAGTAGTAGAAGAGAGGAGATTAGCAAAATAAGGGGAGAAATATCTGAAATCGAGATTAAGAAAACGATAGAAAAAATCAACCAGTCAAAAAGCTGGTTCTTTGAAAAAGTCAACAAGATTGATACACTCCTAGCTAAACTAACCAAAAGCAAGAAAGAGAAAACCCAAATTAACAAAATTAGAAATGAACATGGAGTTATCACTACTGATACCCAAGAAATCCAGAGAATTGTAACATCATATTTCAAAAACTTATACTCTGTGAAGTTTGACAACACAAAAGAGATGGATGAATTTCTAAGTAAACACAACTTACCTAAATTGAAGCAGGAAGTTGTGAATTATTTAAATAGTCCTATAACATATAAGGAAATTGAGGAAGTAATCTCGAATCTTCCCACCAAAAAATGTCCTGGACCAGATGGATTCAGCACAGAGTTCTACCAGACATTTAAGGAGTTAATAACACCAATACTCCTTAAACTGTTCCATCAAATAGCAAAGGAAGGAACACTACCGAATTCCTTCTATGAAGCTAATATCGTTTTAATCCCAAAACCTAATAAAGATTCACTTAAAAAAGAAAACTATAGGCCGATCTCCCTGATGAACACAGACGCAAAGATTCTCAACAAAGTCTTAGCAAATCGGATTCAAAAACATATTAAAAAGATCATTCATGGGGACCAAGTAGGCTTCATCCCCTGGCACACAAGGTTGGTTCAACATACGCAAATCAATAAATGTAATTCATCATGTAAACCAGTCCAAAGTCCAAGACCACATGATACTCTCGATAGATGCAGAAAAAGCTTTTGACAAGATCCAACAGCCTTTTATGATCAAAACGCTAGAGACAGCGGGAATGGAAGGAACCTTTATCAATATAATAAAAGCTATATACAACAAGCCCACAGCAAGGATTATGCTCAATGGGGAACAATTGGAAGCATTCCCACTTCGATCAGGAACTAAACAAGGCTGTCCACTCTCACCACTTCTATTCAATATTGTACTTGAAGTCTTAGCTGAAGCCATAAGACAAGAAAGGGACATAAGAGGGATTCAAATCGGCAAGGAAGAAGTCAAGCTATCCCTATTTGCAGATGACATGATCTTATACCTGAGTGATCCCAAAAACTCCACCAGGAAGCTCCTGGAACTAATTGAGAAGTTCAGCAGGGTGGCAGGATACAAAATAAATGTGCAAAAATCAGAGGCCTTCCTATATGCCCAGAATGAAAGAAGTGAAAAAGCCTTGAGAGAAACAATACCATTTACTATAGCCCCTAAAAAAAATGAAATACCTTGGTATAAACCTAACTAAGGAGGTAAAAGACCTTTACAATGAAAACTTTAAAACCCTAAAGAAAGAAATAGCAGAGGACACCAGAAGGTGGAAAGACCTCCCTTGTTCCTGGATTGGCAGAAGTCAACATCGTAAAAATGACCATCCTACCGAAGGCAATATACAGATTCATTGCTATACCAATCAAAATCCCAAAGCAATTCTTTAAAGAAGTTGACCAAACAATCTCAAAGTTCATATGGAGGCACAAAAGACCCAGGATAGCAAAAACAATCCTGAGTAACAAAAACACAGCTGGAGGTGTTGCCATACCAAACCTTAGTCTATACTACAAATCCATAGTTATAAAGACAGCCTGGTACTGGCTCCAAAATAGACACACAGATCAATGGATAAGGATTGAAGACCCAGGTATAAGCCCACAAAGTTACAGCCATTTGGTCTTTGACAAAGGGCCCAAAGAATCCAGTGGAAAAAGAACAGCATCTTCAACAAATGGTGCTGGCAAAACTGGATCTCCACATGCAGAAGATTAAAGCTGGACCCGTACTTGTCACCATGTACAAGACTTAATTCCAAATGGATCAAGGACCTTGATATCAGGCCAGAGACTATAAAAACCATAGTTGAAAGGATAGGGAACTCCCTCGAGCTGATTGGGCTAGGCCAACAGTTCCTAAACAGACATCCAATGGCACAGTCACTGCTACTAACTCTCAACAGTTGGGATCTTGTGAAATTAAAGAGCTTCTGTTCAGATAAAGAGATTATAATGCGAGCTCAAAGGCAACCCACAGAATGGGAGAAAATCTTCACTAGCCACACATCTGATAGAACTCTGCTGTCCAGAGTGCACAAAGAACTTAGAAAACTAAACACCAAGGAAACCAATGGCCCAATTAAAAAATGGGCCCTGGAACTTAAAAGAAACTTTACCAGGGATGAAATTAAAATGTCTAACAAATATCTGAAAAAATGCTCCACTTCCTTAGCCATCATGGAAATGCAAGTCAAAACTTCCCTGAGATATCATCTCACCCCGGTCAGGATGGCAAAAATCCACAATACAAACAACAACAAATGTTGGAGAGGATGTGGAGAGATGGGAACTCTCCTACATTGCTGGTGGGAATGCAGGCTCATACAGCCCCTCTGGCGAGCCGTCTGGAGATTCTTAAAGAAATTAAAGATTGAAATGCCATATGACCCTGCTATTCCACTTTTGGGAATAACCCCCCATACAGCAGAGGTTCACCTCAATAGCACAAGCATGACCATGTTCATAGCAGCACTGTTTACAATAGCAAAGTCATGGATTCAACCCAAATGTCCAACATTTGACGAGTGGATAAGGAAAATCTGGTACATCTATACAATGGAGTACTACTCAGTCATCAAAAATGATGAATTCCTGGAATTTGTCAGGAAATGGATGTCATTAGAAACAATTATATTAAGTGAAGTAGCCCAGACCCAGAAAATTAAGCACCATATGTATGCCCTAATAGGTGGCTCCTTGTACCAAACCCACCCAGCCCACCTAGAGACAGTAATTCCAAGGATTATGAACAGGAGGGATGGGGTAGGAGGGCCACACCAGAAACAAGGAGAGAAGGGACCATGTTACAGCAGGGAAAATAGGCCTCCACCAAGGACCCAAATAAGTAATGAGACATCTGATTAAGTTCACAGACTTTTGTTCCTGATCATTTACTACTGAGGGGGTGTGATCTCACCAGAAGAGGAGGGCATATAGTCTGGCAGATAAAAAGTAACCATTTTGCAAATGGGTGATAGACCCCTCCCTTACTATGGTTTCCCACTTTTATTACATCTACCTTTGAATGTGCTTTTATCACAAGACTCTAACAGCTTTTTATCTCTGGCCAGGGGGTAACATACAATGCCCACCAGGATGGAGTGAAGGGCATTGCAGGAGCAGCAAAACTGCAAAAGAAAATCAACAAACCACAATCCAGAACTTCACAGACTCTATATCAACCACCTAGAACTAGGCCAGCTTAGTCTCTCCCCATCCTGAAGCTCAGGGAAATTTGCAGAAGAGGGGGCGGTAAGAGTGTAAGAGCAAAAGGATGGGAGGAGCAATGATATGTAAGATACTCTATACTAGTTAGGGCTGAAGCAATCATAATTGGACTTTGCATGCCCTGCACATTGTCCAACACACTTTTGACCTCACAAAGTCTAGCATCTGCTAAAGGCACCAAGATCCTTGGAGGCAAAGGATTGGCAGCCACAGCAGTGTTCCTATACCTAAGGGGAACACGGGAAAGGGTTCAGGGAAAGACCACTGGGTCCTTGTACATTATCGGAGAGGAGGGCCCAGAGGAAAATCAGACATGCACAAGAAAGGACTCTCTGGGAATTGGGGCGGGAGGCACTGGGGGATGGGGAGGGAGAGGGGTGGGGAGGGTGAGCAGGGGTACGGAGGGAGGAGGAGGGAGGGAGGGAATTGGTGTACCTAATAAGTTTGTATGAGCTGAAATAAAAAAAAAGAAAGATATCATTGCTTCTCAACAGCTCAGATCAAATAAATAAAAGTTGATGCTTTAAAAAAAAAAGCAATCAAGATGTTTTTCAATAGGCGAATGGATCAATAAAAAAAAAAAAATCTACCTTAAATCTCCACACGTGTTCTGGTTTCAATCTTTGACTCCTGAACACAAGACCCTGAACATAAAAATCCCTAACATCAGGCTTTGCCTTCAAAGAGGGGGTGAGCGTGTTGGGTGGGGAGCAATACCCACCTGGCATTTTATGTGGGGCCTTAAGATCTAGACTCTGGTCCTTTTGTTTGTTTGCAAATGCCTAAGTGCCAGCTATTTCCCCGCTCCCAGAAACTTTCCTCCCCCTCCTGGGGATCCACAGGCAAAGGTAACTTTGTCAGAGAATAAGTAAAAGAACTGCTTGAGTATTTTCTGAAGGTCAGCCTCATAAACAAGGTCAACATCTGAACAACAGAAAAAGAAGGTCAGGTCTGCTTAAAAATGCCAAAGAGGGGCTGGAAAGATGACTCAGGGGTTAAGCCTGTGTTTCACAAACAAAAGGTCCTGAGTTCAGATCCCAGGTCCAAGGTAAAAACAAAACAAAACAAAACAAAAACACCAGGAGGAAACGTTGGTGGCCTGTACTTTCAACTCTGGTGGGCAGAGCCTGGGAAAAATCCCAGAGCGGACATAAAAAGGAAATAGAAACAATCCAGGATGATTCCCAAAGTCACCCTTGATTCTCCACAGGAACACACACAGTGCCCTCTGATACACACACACACACACACACACACACACACACACACACACACACACACACACACACACACAATAGATGATAGATAGTAAAGAAAAAAAAAGTCTGTCCAGAACCCAGCCTTAGTTATGCGGCTTGATTTTTCTCCCTCTGTCATCCTAAGTTCCCAAAGAAAGAGATAGGGTCTTGATAGCCATATCTGCCCCTCTACCAAGCTGCCTCACATGGGGTGGAAAAGTGTAAGTTATTTCAGCATTCAGCATTTCTATGGGGTCTTCTTTTGATTAACAAGTGTGCAGGCACACATACTCAGTGCCCTCTTGTACACATGTCCACATGAGAGCATACACACACACATTTTCTCTCTTTCTCATTGTGTAGCCAAAGATGATCTTTAACTCTTGATCCTCCTCTTACCTTTAAATCCCAAGGTCTGGAATAACAAGCATAGGCTACCACCCTTGACTATCTAGGGCTCATCGTGAACAATAAAGATACTCCTATCTATCTATCTATCTATCTATCTATCTATCTATCTATCTATCTATCTATCTATCTATCTATCTATCTACCTACCTACCTATCTATCTATCTAGTGAATGTTGTCTTCTCCTTCCTTGTAGAAAGCATGAACTACAGGGAAGTCATTCAACATCCTTGGGTCTCTCTGATGTGTGGTTTTGAAATGGACTACATTAGAGGGCAAATTGTTTGAGTCACTTGGACTATTTGCTTAAAGCAGAGGTGACTGACTTCTGGTTTGTCATGGGGACTGGGAGCCTGAAGTGCTGTGAAGGAGGAGTGAGGAGATGTATCTTGTGTGTGTGTGTGTGTGTGTGTGTGTGTGTGTGTGCATGTGGACATGTGGACATGTGTATAAGAGGGCTCTGAGTGTGTGTGCCTGGGGAGGTCCAAGGATGACATTCAGAATCATTCTGGATTGCTCTTTCATCTTAATGCTTTGCTCTGGGAATTCCCAGCCACTGAGTTCCAAGTTGGAAGTACAGACCGCCACCATATCCACCTGACATTTTTACGTGGGATCTGGGGATCCAAACTGAGTGTTAGGTCAGTGGCAGGAAAGGAATAGGGAGCAACTCCATGTGTGGGAGCCACGTGGAGGTCCATGAATAAAAAGAAACTGACACAAGGGAGAGACTTAAGAAACAAGAGTATGTTTAGAGTCGGGGGCCTGGTGGCCATTAGAGATGCTTAAGGTCACAGCAGATAAGGGGAGAGCACCCATGAGAGCATGAGAGGAGGAGGAGGAAAGATGGGCAGCTTGGAAAGCAGGAGAAGAATAAGACCCTTCTCTTGGGTACTCACAATCTTTTATAGTCTCAGACATTGCTAAGGAATTGCCGGAAAGTTCCTAGGGATGTGGGTCAGTAAAGACTGGAGGCGTGGTCTTTACAAAATGACCACTGCCTAAGGTGGAGGCTTTACAAACTGGCCTTTGTGGCTTTTGTTTATGAGGTGAAGGCTTTAACCCCTGAGTTGTCTCCCCAACCCAAGAGGTGTCTTCTGAAAGTGCAATAGGTTTTGCTCTGAACCACTTAGAGTGTAACTAATGTTCCCCAAGTAACTGCTGCTAGGACAGGACCAAGCAGGCTAGGTGCTGGGGATGGACCCCCCCCCCAACACACACCTCGAACCCCCCTGGTAACAGTAGAACGCAGAAGCTTGACATTCTGATGGACCCCAAAGATTAGAACACACCTACTGTGATCTTCTCCCTTGAGCTCCTCCAGCTGGCCCTGTCAATCACCTGGCTGGGAGTTTACCCCCAGGAAAGATGAATCACTGGGAGACATGCTAAGGACTCGAGAGGACTAGCAGTGCCCTTCCTTCCCTGAAGCTCTTCCCTGGGCACTGGTAGACCTACTAAGCCTGCCTTTTCATTCTTCCTCTGTCCTTTTTGAAAGTCTAAATGTGTTCTCTCTGATACCATCTCCCCATCTCTTTGAAGATTCCAACGCCTTCAAGTTTGATGGCTTGCTGACGCCTGTCTAACTCAAAGGCATGACTTTTCCTTCCTTTGCTCTGTCTGGGTCCACAGCTTTCTCGCCGCAGTCCCCGCACCTCTTTCTGAGTCTGCCTTTCAATTTCTTTAGTTAATGAGACGAGACAAGGGATTCCAAATGCCGCAGCGACAGTGCTAGTTTAGTACTACATGGAGTCCTGTAGCTTGCGCTGAAGACATGGTACTAGCTGCTTTTTTTTGCTCTCTTCTCTCTCTCTCTCTCAACAAAAACAATCTCGCAGCATTTATTGACATTCGTAATAACATAAGGGTTATCAAAACACTATGAATAAATGCTTCTGAACCGTATTCCCTCAGAAGACACTTTAAGAAAAATCTTCATTGTCTTCTCAACTTCTCCCTTCCTTGCTCATTTCTAGTTCGAAACATTTTGCGGCAGAGTAATATTATCTCCTTTTAACATGATCTGACCCAGTTGTTTCCTTGACTTTGTTTCAGAATGAATCTCTTCTGCATCACTGAATATGAGGTTCATGTCTCATCAGCACCAATACTACAACCCTCTATCCACATATTCACTTGCTCACAGAGCCACACTTGAACCTGAGATCCATTTTACAAATATCTGAAGATGAGGTTGATGGGCTGCGCCATCACTTTCCGCACCTTGTGGCCCTGGCCACTCACTGTCCACCGTGGTAGGATCTCACAAAGACCTCCCAGACCCGCCCGCCACTGCAGAAAGCAACTTCCAGGATTGAGAACTGGAAGCAGAAGTGTGTGGTCCCTCCGCATCTGGGCAGCTCTGGAAGTGTCTTTCTAGCCCTCTTTTCCTATCTCTTCCAGAAGGACTTGTGCTGGCTCTAGAGTTCTCATGATGAGGTGGATAGCACTTTCCATTACTGCAAGTTACACTGTTCACTGTTTCACTGTAGTTATTGGTTGGTTGTTTGGTTGCTGGGTTGTTCCATTGTTTGCTTGGTTATGCATGTTTGGTTGATGGGATGATTGATGATTGCTTGTGACCTGTTTCTTTTTTTATTTGTTTTGGTAGTTGGTTGGTTGGTTGGTTTGGGTCCTGAGTGTTTGAAGATCATCATCACTGCCTCCTGGAGGAGGAAACCGAGAAGTTAAAAGTCATATTGACTGCCTGTTCAGACAGGAATGCATGAAATTAATTATTTAAAACTTCCATGAAATAAATCTAAGTGGGTATTTTTGTTTAAGACTTCTGAGGTCATAAGAGATGTCTATGATGAGCCCCGGTAAGGAGAGAAAACAGTTCCCATCTTCAAGGTCACCTATTTCAAGAGCAAAACATGATCTTATTGGGGAGACAGAATTCCCCAAGAGAATTTAAGTGTCTCTGTTTTCCCCCCTCACTCCTCTCTTACTCTGTCTCTCCCTCCTCCCTTGGTGTCTGTCTATTGCTTCAAGTTTCCCGGAGGCCAACTTTGAGTGAAGAAACAGGACCTATGAAGCCTTCCTTCCCTAGCTAGACAGATGACCAATCTCCCTAGTTTTCTGTCTCTGATTAGTTAAAGGGGTGTGGAAATATTTCTATTCTCTCTGGAAGAATTATACTGTGATCTTTTCTATCTCTGTTCTAGCTGGTGGCTGAGCATGAGAAAAAAGACAAGCACAGCTGGGATTGGCATGTGTGTGTGAGAGTGTGTGTGTATGTGTGTGTGTGTGTGTGTGTGATGGCATACATGTGTGTGCATATGTAAACATGAACGTGTGGGTTTACAGGCCTGAGATTAACCTCAGGTCTCATGCCTCTGAAACCATTTACTTCCTTCCCCCTCCATTTGTTTGTCTTTATTCTTTGACAGGGTTTCTCAGTGCCAGCTGGGACTCAACAGTCTGACCAGGCTGACTGTCCAGCAGTCCTCCAGTGTCTGCCCTCTCCCTCCCCTCCCTCTCCCGCCCTGAGATTACAAACTGGCATCCAGCTTTTTCCTTCCTAAATTGCTGGGGATTGAAACGCAGGTCGTCATGCTGCAAATACTTTACCAACTAAGCTGTCCATGTCCCTGGCCCCTTGAGTTTCCTGTTAAAGAAAATTTTCTGGGTTAATTTTTTTCCTAGTTTTAATATTTTTAAAAATATATTGAGTATAAACTTCTTGGGAAAAAACACAAATCGGTATTGCAGTTTTCTGATGAAACTAACGTATAATCAGTAAATTATCAATGGGTATCAGGAACCAGAGCCCTCACAGGACTTTCCATCCCTCCTCCTCCTTCCAAGGTAACCAGAAAAATGAGTGCAACCACTAAGGCCTTGTTTGGAAGGATCCACACCCTTGGCTTCTCAAAGAAACCACTTCACAAGCTGGAGCCAAGTTCAGGGAGGTCTCTCTCTCTTTCTCTCTCTCTCTTACACACACATGCACACACACTTCATGAGCAACTGAGGCAGGCAAACATCACAGACAGGGAAATGAAGAACACAGGGTCTGAGCTTCAAGGTTAGGCCTTGGAAGTCTGGGCTCTGCCGTACGACCCCTCAGGTTAATACGGGATTTGCAGATCTCCGCCTCCGTTACCTTCTGGAGACCTTGGAGACGCCAAGAGATCAAAGGAGGACCAGCAAGGTCATGCAGGCTGTGACACAGAGCCATTTCTTTCTCTTTTTTAATATTTTTATTTATGTATTTATTTAACTCTGTGTGCGTCAGAGATCACCATGTGTCCCCATGAAAGGTCAAGGGTGACTTCAGGAATCATTCTACATTGCTTTTACATCCTTCTTGCCTTGCCCTGGGATTTCCCAGGCTCTGCCCACCAGGACCAGGAGTACAGGCCCCTTGATATTTCCACCTGGAGTTTTTACATGGGACCTGGGATCCAAATTCAGGACCTTCTGCTTGCAAGACACAGCCTTAACCCTTGAGCCATGTCTCCAGCTGACGCAGTGCTATTTCATGAGACAGGATGTTTTAATACTGAATGCCTGGTGTAACATTTGGGAACGATTTTAGGAAGATTTGTTCATATCAAGAAATATTCAGATACTTTATTCAGGTTGTCTTTGTGTTTTAACTTTACATACTATTATTATTATTAATTATTTTGTGTGGGTGTGTGTTGTGAATGTAAGTCTATGTGCCATAGCATGTGTGAGACCAGAGGACACTCTGCCAAGTCTTTTGTCTCCTCTCACCTTTACCTGCCCTGGGAATGGAACTCATGACCTCAGGTCTGTTTACAAACACCTTTTCTCACCTGCTGAGTCTTCTCCCTGCAGGCCAGTCTTTACATCTTATCTTTCCTTCCTCTATGTCTAATATTTTTTTTTCCTCTGGTACAGTTTTCCCTGTTTACTTTGCTTTCCATTTTAACCTTGGCGAATTGCTTTAAATCCCCTACAGAAATCAGCAGGTTATGAAATCATTACTTACTAAAGGAAATCACAATAAAAAATATTTTGTTTCTTTTTGACTTTAATGGATTGTTTATTTCAATTTTTATTATTTTAAGCAAAGATTGCCTGATAGTGGGTGACCTCAGGCCTAAAGTATTTCCCCGTATGCTTTGTTCAAGACTAAAGTATGTGCTTGTACGCTTTGTTCAAGGCTTAGAGTAGGCGATCTACAACGAAGAACACAGTACCCCTCCCCCTCCGCTTTGCCTTTAGAAGTTGCCTTTGGATTTGACATGTGCTGACATTTTGAAAGACAGTAGATGTCACCCAGCGGTTGTGTGGTTCCTGTAGTCACCTTCCGTAAAAGGTGAGCTAGCTCATTTCGCAAACATCCAAACTACTATTCCTTAAGAAGGGCAATATTCAGCTTCTGCAATTAATTTCAAAGGACAACCATAAGAACGGTGCTTTTAGTGGAAAGTGGGAAGCTTGAAAGTGTGTGTGTATTTCAGAGGATTCTGCAGCTGCACAGCGGACAGACAGACATCCATCACTTGGGCTTTGAGGTTAATGAAGTATTCCAAACCCTGGCTAGGCCAATTTAGTATTGCCCAAATGCACATTGAAGGGATAAAAGGTGCCTTTCCCACCCCTGCTTCACGCAGTGGAAAAGTTGGAGGACACCGGAAGGGGTGTGAGCACCTTCTCTGCCAGTCTGGGTACAGAACGTGCCACGGCTGAGCACAAGCTGGGTGAGATTCCAGAGAAGGGGGGCAGCCCAGGTAGGGCAGAAATCCAGCCTCCAAGTCCACGGCTGCTACCAGTCTCCCAGGCTGTTTTTAGAATCTTCCCGGCTGGTGGCTGAATGGGTTTCTGTTCACCGAGGGTGGCTCGAGGCTTGTATTGGGAAAGGGAGGTCAGATGCACAGTATGCTCCCACAATTTCACCCATGATGCATGCCTTCCAGAGGCACGTGAGGTACCAGCCTCTTGGAATCCAGCCTTTGGAGACCCTCCAGTGAATTCCCCCACCCCACAGCCAGGTCTCCCTGCAGGCTCTTGCCAAAGATCATATGATGGATCTCTGGTGTTTTCTTCCACAACTCATTCATATTTAATAAACTAAGCAGCTAGTGTATTAGGATCTTTAAATAAAACTTAAAGATAAAAAATTGGAACTTTAGTATATTTGATTTTTAAACTGTAGTAGATAACATATGGCAAAATTGAGTGTAGCATTTTTTTAAAAAAATATTTCATTTATGAGAGAGAGAGAGAGATAGACAGATACACCATGGCATGAGTGAAATCATAGTCTGGCTCTCAGAAGTCAGTTACTTCTCTCTTTCAGCTACTTGGGCTTCCAGGTATGGAACTCAGGTAGCAGGTCTGAGAGCAGACGCCTTACCCGCTGAGCTATCTGTGTAGCCTGAGCACAACGATTTTTTTTTTTTTGAGTTTAAATGCACTTTATTTTTAGATAACCTACATGACATTCTTTTTTCTTAAAGACAATGCCTCCACTCCCAATAAATCACAATCAAGAAGAAAAGTTCAGGATGACATCACCTCCTAAGTCCTGGTGTTGCTCTAGATGACAAACAGCAGTCAGTTGTGCTGACAGGTGACACGCCCCAGGGAACAGCCCAGTTGTTAACATTTTTCCATTTCTAAGCCATCCTTAAAGAAAAGCACCATGCCATCCTCACAAGACAGCAACCATGCTATCTGGATTCATGTTTTCACCAATCGAAAAGCCTAGTAGTTATTGAAATTAACAAGGACACACTTGGTTCGTTCTGCAGCCCACCTTAAGAGGTTTTCTTTACCCTTTCTGGCCTTCTTGCATTCCTGCCTTGCCTTTGAGCGATTTCATGTCATCTTTGGTGTGCTTCTTGTAGGCCTCTTTTGGGACACAGGTTTCCTGGTTCATGATAACATCAACGCTGGTGACTGACTTTACTTTTGGTACCATCACCCTCCAGGCCTTCAGCAGAAGCATTTCCACCAATGAGTGAGTCATCAATGTCACCCTCTGTCCTGCTGACCGTCTTGTCCTCCACCTGGAAGCATAGCCCAGTCCACGATCTGCCAGGTGCTTGAGAATGTAAGAAAACAGCTCATCACGGCTGATGTGGTCCCAATAAATGGACTGTCATAGTTAGATGTAGGTATCAATTTGACGTTTGAGAGTTTGAGCTCTGGGAACATTTGCAAAGATTAGTAGCTAAGCCTAGAGTAAATGTGTAGGATATTGTCTAGTTGATGGGGAAGGACCAACCCTGGACAGGTGAATAAAATACAGACAGATGGTTGAGGAAGTGAACATCTTTCTGTATACATGTCAGCCTGGCAAACAAGGATGGTTCCTCTGGCAACCATTTGTGGCCAGTTTCCTGGTCCTTGGTACTGGTTGTGGGCTCTCTTGACAAGTTGGATAAAGAACTGTAACCAGGAATCCTAAGAGAAAATTAAACCACTTGTTCCCTGAAGCTGTTGTGTCCGTGAATTTATCAACAACTAGGTAGGTAAACTGCAACAATGGTCACAATGGTGGCTGGAATGAGGAGTCTGGGGCAGTGCTGGCCTGTGAGCTCAGAACAAGCCCGGTGCATCCCAAAAAATGCCGGTGAGGGTAAAGGGGGTGCAAAAAACAGCGTAATACTTTTAAATGTAGATTCAGAGGAATTAAGTCCACACAATTCTATTGCATCTATATTACACACACACACACACACACACACACACACACACACAGATATGTGTACATTTGAATGCCCAACAGCCATGTGGAAATTGTAAAAGATGAAAAGAATGGTCAAGAATGTTTTCCTTATGCATCAATTATTTATAGACACATCAAACACAGCTGGATTAGATACTCTGGGGATACTCAAGGAACTTACTATTTATGTTGGAGCCAGATGCATGAGTATGGGGTTGGCAAGCTGGCTCAGTGGGTAAGGCATAGGTTTAACAGACCTGGCAACCTGAGTTCTATCCCCAGAAACCCACATGGTAGATGGAAAGAAGGAATTTCAGAAAGTTGTCCTTTGACCTACACCTGTGAGCAATGGCATGTGCTCTCTCTCTCTCTCTCTTTCTGTCTCTCTCTTCCCCCCTCTTAAATATTTAGAAAAAAAGAAACATGAGAAGAATATAATTAACCATAAAAGGCAGAATATGCTCTGCGTGTGTATATGCTCATTTAGGTATACATGTACATATATGTGTGCATATGTGGAGGTCAGAGGTCAATGTTGGGTGTCTTTCCTCAGGAGTTGTCCACCTTATTTTTTTTGAAACAGGGTTTCTTATCAATGTAGAGCCTGCGCATTAAGCTAGGCTGACCACCTACCTAGTGCTAGGATTGCAAACATGCACTATAGCAGTTTGCCTACATGGTTGCTGATAAATCACCATCAAACAGCTTAAGGGAACAAGGGGTTTATTTCTCTTATGATTGTCCAGTTACAGTTCTCAGTCCAGCTTGACAAAAGAGTTCACCCCAACACCAAGACTGAGGGAACTGGCTATATCATCTCCATGTAACGGCTGAGAGAGGAACAATCCTTACTTGCCAGACCAGCATGTCTGGACAAGTGTACACAAGGATGCCAATTTTCTCAATCAGCTCTCTGTATTTTTATTACAGGGACTAATTCTACCTACCATGGGCTGGGTCTTTCCCATCAGCTAGACAATCTTCTGCAGGTTTGCTCTGGGCTTGACTTAACCACTAATTCTCTACAAATGTGCCCAGAGCTCAAATCCTCAACTGTCAACTTGATGCCTGTGCCTAACTATGACAACCCACCCCTTGTCAACTTGATACAAAACCATAGCACTTTTTTTTAATTTATTTATTTTAGGCAGAGGCTTAACCCCTGAGCCACCTCTCCAGCCCCATGAGGTTATTTTTTATTTATTTATTTATTTATTTATTTTATTTTTTATTATTATTATTTCCACTCATACAAACCAGTTCCCTCCCTCCCTCTTCTTCCCCCCACCCCTTGTTCCCCCTCCCCTCACTCCTCCTTCCCCATCCCCCAGTGCCTCCCCTCCAATTCCCAGAGAATCCTTTAATGTGCATGCCAGACTCTCCTCTGGGCCCTCCTCTCCGATGACGTACAAGGACCCAGTTGCATTTCCCTGAACCCTTTCCTGTGTTCCCCTTAAGCATAGAAACATTACTGTGGCTGTCAATTCCTTGCCTCCAAAGTTCTTGGTGCCTTTAGCAAATGCTAGACTTTGTGGGGTCCATAGTGTGTGGGACATTGCGCAGGGCATGCAAAGTCCAATTATGATTGCTTCGGCCCTAACTTTTGTGGAGTATCTTGCATATTGTTGCTCCTCCCATCCTTTTGCTCTTACAGTCTTACCGCCCCCTCTTCCGCAAATTTCCCTGAGCTTCAGGATGGGGAGAGATTAGGCTGGCCTAGTTCTAAGTGGTTGATATAGAGTCTCTGGAGTTCTGGATTATGGTTTGTTGATTTTCTTTTGCAGTTTTGCTGCTCCTGCAATGCCCTTCACTCCATCCTGATGGGTATTGGATGTCACCCCCTGGCCAGAGATAAAAAGCTGTTAAACTAAAGTCTTGTAAAACCATAGCACTTTTAAACTGTAACATTCAATCTTCAGGTGTTAAAAGTTATCTTATTTATAATATAAATACATTTAATTTTATTAATTCTAAAAGTCCAAAATTAAGTTTTTATAATCCAATTTAAAATGTCAATCATTAAAAGTTCAGTTATTAAAATGTTGGAACTAAAAGTCTTTCTTTAAATATTCCAAATCTTTTAACTATAGGAGTTTATCAAGTCAAAATAAGTTGAATATTCCAACACAGATAAAACATCCAAATAGAAATCATTGACACAATAAGAAGATATCAAATTAGTATCAAATCCAGCAAATCAAATACTATATCCTGTTCAATGCCCATCTTCTGTTGCTCACCACACAGTCACAGTGGCTCAAAGATTCTAGGCATTCCCAGTCCCTGTTTGCCGCTCAAAGTTGTAGAAGCAGAGTTCCTCTGAACCAGGCTGAATCTCCACTTGCAGCCATCCTTAGCATATATCCCAGGGTTCTGGCATTTTAAACAACACTCTGGGTTCACCTCTGCAGCTATAAGCTTCACCTTTTCTTGCAGGAACTCCATACCTGCTACTTGGTGCCAAGCTTTTGCTGCTCTCCATGAACCCTGTAATTGTACACCAAACCAGTACCTCTTGAGGGATGCTGGCAGATTCCACAGCGAGGTTGAAATGTAGCTTGGTCCACTTGAGCTACAGCTGTACCAACTTTAGTGTGCTGACTCTGGAAAAGCCTCTTTCTAGGTAGCCCAAACTTCCAAAGGGCAAGAAACAACTTCAGTTTGGGCTTTTGTCCCTTGAAAGAATCTGGTTTTCAAACCTCAGAATCGCCATTTGGTGGTATTTATGTCTTCCACCATCCCAGTGCAAAGCACTAGGTTTTCCAATGACATTAATGTCTCCAACAATGGCAGGTACTCTGCTGTCTGACCTCTACATCCAAATCATCAAGGCTGCCAACTCAGCTCTCCTCTATCAAGTAAACCAGTCCATTATCTCCAAACTCAACTCTGTCAAAGTCCTTGTTCCCTTCATCACAAATTGGGCCCAAGCAATCCATAACTCACTATTTTCCAAATGACCCACCAAACTCTGCTCAAACATTTTTCAAATCCACAGAAGTCCAATTTAAAAAAAAAAAAAGTTTGAAATCCACAAAAGCCACATAGCCAGATTCATTAGCAACACACCACTTCTAAGGTACCAAATTAGTGAGTATCCATATGGGTTTAAACCCCACTCCCGGTACCAAATTCTGTAGCAGTTCACCTGCATGGTTGCTGATAAATCACCATCAAACAGCTTAAGGGAACAAGGGGTTTATTTCTCTTATGATTGTCCGGTTACAGTTCTCAGTCCAGCTTGACAAGAGCTCACATCACCAGGGCAAAGGGAATTAACTGGCTACATCATCTCTACATAACAACTGAGAAGAGGGATGATCCTTCCTTGCCAGAGCAGCATGTATGGCCAAGTGTACACAAGGATACCAATTTTCTCAATTAGCTCTCTGTATTTTATTCCAGAGTCTAGTCCTACCCACCATGGCCTGGCCCTTCCTCATCAGCTAGACAATCTTCTGCAGGTTTGCTCTGGACTTAACTCAACCACTAATTCTCTACAAATGTGCCCAGAGGTCAAACTCTCAACTGTCCAGTTGACACCTGTGCCTAAGTATGACATGCACCATCACACCTGACTCGTTTACATGGAGTCTGGAAACTGATCTCGGGGCCTCTTGCTTTCGATTCAAATGCTGCAGTGGCTGAGCCATCTGTGCTAGGATAGGTGGTATACTCTCATCCTTGGGAGGTGGATGCAAGAGGAAGTTTTTTAAAATGCCGATAATAAGTGTGGAGATTACAAAGGAAGCACTTCAGAGAGAAGGTGGACTTGATGAAACCACAAACATACCAGGGGAAAAAACAAACACTCATGTGAGGACCCTGCAGAGGAAAGAACAGAATCTGAAAGGATGGGTTGCTGTGGGAGACTTTGCAACTAAGATCTGCAAAGAAAAGTCTGAGAGAACCGAAAAGTCAAGGAACTGGCCTGAGGCGACATGATTAGCCTCAGATGGAATTTAGAAAAGTCTGAGAGCAGCTGCTAGACTGAAAAGACCAATTTTACCCATAGGCAATTGGAAACTGTCTGGTCTTGTTTTCTATTACTATAACAGACTACCAGGGACTGGAACTTCAGTTTTACTTTGTTTTACTTGAGAGAGGGGTGCAGATGCAGGACATGGAGCACAGGTGGCGGTCAAAAGACAACGTGTAGTGGTCAGCTCTGTACTTCCACCATGTGGGCTTCTGGGGATCAAAGGCAGGTCACCAGGCTTACAAGCAGGTACCTTACCTGCTGAGTTAGTGCAGCAGTTCAGAACTAGACAATTTGTAAAGAAAAAGTGGTTATTTAGGTTTATGGTTCTGGAGGATGAGAAATCAAAGATCAGGCAGACACATTGGCTTGGTTCTAAACCTTGTCCGGGTAGCAAATGGAGAGGCAAGTAAGCACCCGCAGGAGAGGAAGGGTGGCCAGGTCCTATCCTAGACAACAACCCATTTAGGGGAACAAACACATGCTGGGCTCCATCTTGCAGTGTGGCTGCTGTACGTTCCGGAGGGGCTGAGCCATTGCTCCACGTGGAGCACATGACTGCCATGTGAACACGCAGCCCACAATAGGGTGAATGACCAGAGTGTCCCCAAGTGAGTCTGCTAGGACCCTGTGGCTAATGGTCAAGTTCCGAGAGAGAGAAAGGCTGGGTTGGAAAGGGGCAGCAGAGATATGAGCTATATTGCAAGGAAGAATTAGAACTCACTAAAGAATTAGATATGGGCAGTAGGCTGGCAAAGCAAATAGGTGACAGGCTACAGCGACTAAGATGTGGGTGTCAGTGGAAGGGGTTGGAGAAGGCAAGAGAGAGACATGATATGGCAAGGAAATTCCCTCTAATGTAGGTGCGCTACTTGGGCATGAAAGACACCCAAGTAAAAGGAGAAACAGATCCGACCAACCAGGAGGATTATCTATCTTCTATCCATCAGTTAGCCTCCGTGGTTGCTGATAAATGCCCATTAAGGGAACAAGGGATTTATTTCCTTATTATAACATTCCAGTTACAGTTCTTAGTCCATCTTGACAGGAGAGCACGCACCGATACCAGGGCTGAGGGAACTAGCCACACCATCTCTATGTAACAGCTGAGAGGGGGACAATCCTTATTTGCTAGACTAGCATGTCTGGCCAAGTGAACACAAAGATGCCAACTCTCTTAACCAGCTGTCTGTATTTTGTTCCAGGGCCTAATCCCCACCATGGGCTGGGCCTTCCCCATCAGCTAGACAACCGCCTGCAGGTTTGCTCTGGGCTTAACTCAACCATTAATTCTCTACAAATGTGCCCACAGCTCAAATCCTCATCTGTCAAGTTGACACCTGTACCTAACTATGACTCTATGTATGTATGTATGTATGTATGTATGTATGTATGTATGTATGTATCTATCTATCTATCTATCTATCTATCTATCTATCTATCTATCTATCTATCTTTAGTGTGTATGTATGTGCTTGTGTGTATCAGAGGGCACTGTGTGTCCCTATGGAGGGCCAAGGGTATCTGTAGGAATCATCCTGGATTGCTTCTACCTCCTTTTTGCTTCACCCTGGGATTCTCCAAGCTCCTCCTATCAGGGCCAGAAGTGCAGGTTACCACCTTTTCCCCCTGGCATTTTCATGTGGAACTTGGGATCCAAACTCAGGACCTTCTGCTTTTGAGGCAGAGTCTTAACTACTGAGCCATCTCTCCAGCCTGGGACTAAGGAATTTTTAAGGAGTCCAGAACATATGATTACATTTTATCTTGAAGAAAACAATAATTGTAGCATTTAAGGTTACATACAGAATAATTAATTTTAATATTTATCTGTTATTTTCATGAGTGTGTACCATGCACATGTGTGGAGGTCAGAGAACAACCTTGCAGAGTATGTGAACCCTTTACATGTGTTGAACAATTTGCTGGTCTATTCTTCCTCTTCTTCTTCCTCCTCTTCCTTTTCTTCTCCTCCTCTTCTTCCTCCTCTTCTTCCTCTTTCTTGTCCTTCTCCTCTTTCTTCTTTCTTTGGTCCTCCTCCTTTTTTTCCTCCTCTTTGGAGGGAGGAGTCCACTATACAAAGTTCCTGAGACCAAGGACAGTCATACACAGCTTTGCTCCTTCTACTTAAATGTAGGCTTTGACCCATATACTGCTATTACTTCTTGCACTATTGTGCATGAGTTTATAAATCCTATGAATGAGCCTGCTTGTTTTGTTTTATTTTTGAGGCACCATCTCAATATGTAGTTCAAGTCGGTCTAAAACTCAGTATATAGCCTAAACTGGTCTTGACCTCGTAATCCTTTTGCCTCTGCCTTCCTAGAGTTGGGATTAGAGGGGTGAGTTTATATGTATGACTTTTTAAAATTTTTATCAAAGCAAAGGCATATAAAAGCACATAATCTGAAGAATCACCAAATTCCACAAAGTTTGTAAAACAAACAAACAAACAAACAAACAGCCTCCAGATCTGAGTCGTCATATCCTGGGGGGCGTCTATCTTTTAAAAAAATTTTAGTGCTGGGGATCCAGTCTACCAGGCAAGTATTTTACCACTGAGTCACACCCCCACCTCTAGCCCCTGGCTTTCATTTTTTTAATTATTTATTTAGTGCATGCCTCTGTGTGTGTGTATCACAGGGCACTGTGTCCTTGTGAAAGACCAAGGGTGACTTAGGGAATCATCCTGGATTATTTCTACCTCCTTTTAGTTTAGCTCTGTGCTTTCCAAGGCTCTGGCCCACCAGGGCCAGAAGTACAGGCTGCTACCATTTCTGCCTGGCATTTTTATGTGGGACCTGGGATCTGAACTCAGGACCTTCTGCTTGAGAGACTGAGTCTTAACCCCTGGGCCTTCCTCTCCAACCTGTTTTCAATTTTTATAGCTGCCTCATCTGTTAATGAGCTCGACAGTTATCCTTATTTGCACTTAGTATATTTCTGAGAACTCAAAGTTGACAGTCAATTCTGTCAGCTCATGAGTCATGCAGAGATCTGCGCTTGCTTTTCCTTGACTGTGAACTGAGTTTTCTACGTCCCCCTCATGTGCCTGAGCCACTTTTCTGATCCTTCCTTTACCTGCAGCCTTTTCTCCATTAAGGACTGTCAGCTGAGCATGGTGGCATGCACCTAGAACCCTGATATGTGGGGCTGAGGCAGGAGGATTCCAGAAATTTCCAGGCCAGCTTGAGACTGCATCATGATCTTACAAAAGAGAAAGAATTGTCGGTTTTCATCATTGACCTTCTTTTAGATTGCTCTTGTCCTTAAGGTGTATTTGCCACAAGCTGCTGACCTATCGTTCATTTATATTGGCATTTCATCAGTTTTCTTTAAGTTTTTAAATTACTTTCTTTTTAACATGTATTCACTGTGTGTGTGTGTGTGTGTGTGTGTGTGTGTGTGTGTGTGTGTGTGTATGTAGGTCAGGCTAACTTGTGGGAGTTGAGGCTTTCCTTTCAGTATGTGTGTTCTGGGGATTTGAACTCAGGTTGTGGAGCTTGACAGCAAACACCTTTACCCACTGAGCCATCTTGCTGGCTTGTTACAGTTTATCTGTGTGTTGCTCATAAATTCATGATCAAAGAACCCAGGGGAACAAGGGATTTTTATTCTCTCTTGTGATTCTTGGGTACAGTTCTTAATCCAGTATAGCAAGAAAGCTTATACTAACACTAGATTCTGAGGGAACTGGCCACATTGTTTCCACCGGAATTGCCGAAAGAGGGGGCAAATCTCAGTTGTCAGACTGCAAATCTGCCACAGTATGCTGCACTATGACAGAGTACTTGTGATAGTTAATCCTTGGGTGTCAACTTGACATTACCTGGCATTAACTAAGATTAGCTGTGAGCCCACCTGAAGAGATTATCTGGATTCCATATATTTACAATACAAAGACGGGCTCTAGATCTGATTGGAACTTCCCAGTAGCGGACCAGATAAAAGAACCCACAGAACAGAAGACTGAGAAGAAGAGAGACTGTCCAGGAATCCTCCAGCCTTCAGCAGTAGCTGAACTGGATGTTTGCAGTGACTTAACCTGCCAGCAGCCATCTTGCCTCTGCCATGAAAGACTTTCTCCCCTCTTGAACCATAAGATAAACAAATCTCCCTTTCTACCTTAGGCTGCTTGACTTTGAGTGCTCTCTCACAGCAACAGTTAAGGGTAACTGTCACAGCACTGAACCAGCTCCCTCCTTTGATCCACCAGCTCGGGGAATGGTCCCGCCCACTGTTCACTGGGTCTCCTGACATCAGTCTCCCTCCTGCTGGTTTGCTTAGGGCTTGACTTAACTACTGACTCTTCATAGATGTGCCCAAAGATCAGTCTTTAATTGTCAAGTTGACAATTATATATATAAAACTAGCACTACTGACTAACTTAGCTAATATGGCCACAGTTTTTTTTTTTTTTTTTTGCTTTGCTTTCATTTCTTTTGAGCCAGGATCTCATGCATCCTTGGCTGTCATGGTTAGACACAGGTGTCAACTTGATGGTAGAGGGTTTGAGCTCTGGGCATGTTTGTGGAGAATTAGTAGTTGAGTTAAGCCCAGAGTGAACCTGAAGGAGATTGTTTAGTTGATGGGGCAGACCCAGCCCATGGTGGGTGGGACTAGGCCCTGAATAGGTGAATAAAATATAGAGAGTTGGTTGAGGAAGTTGGCATCCTTCTGTACACTTGGCCAGACATGCTGGTCTGGCAAGTAAGGATTGTCCCTCTCTCAGCCATTATGTAGAGATGATGTGGCCAGTTCCTCGACCCTGGTGTTGGTGTGTGCTTGCCCGCCAAGCTGGACTGAGAACTGTAACTGGACTGTTAATAAGAAAATAAACCCCTTGTTCCCTTAAGTCATTTGATGGTCATTTATCAGCAACCATGCAGGCTCACTGCTCAATGCAACACTGCCCGGCCTAGAACTGCTATGTAGACCAGGCTAGCATCAGCCTTCCAGTGATGCTCCTGACTAATGCTGGGACACCTGACCTGAAGTGTGACACTTGGCAGGCCTCCTAGATTTCTTTCCTTCTGTTGAAATTTTCTTCCTCCTGTTTATAGACATCGGTACTAGCTCAGTTCTGGCTTCTTGGGTGGAAGGACTCCAGGCACAAGCTACCACACCTGGTCAATATTAGTTTTAAGAGGCTTATTTTTTTTCTGCGGGTCTAGTCTTTTTTTTTATTTATCTTCTTTGTGTGAGAGGCTGTCCTTAGATATCTGATAAATATTTTAAATTTTTTTAAAGAATAAATTGTTACTTTGTTATAATTGTTACTGGGGAGATGGCCCAGGGGTTAAGCCTCTGCCTCCCAGGTCCCACTAAAAACACCAGGTGGAAATGGCTGTGGCCCGAACTTCTGGCTGTGGAAGGCAGAGCCTGGGAAATCCCAGAACAAAGCAAAAAGAAGATAGAAGCAATCCAAGATGATTCTGAAGGTCACCTTTTGTCCTCCACTGATTCACACAGAAACACACACACAAATAAAAAAAAGTAGCTATTTTGTTGGCATGTGTGTTAGTCCCTATAGCAACATTCTACTCTTTTGATATAAAAAAAATTGTCTTAGTTTCTCTTGATAAATACATGGTACAAACAATTCAGGGGACTGTCATGGTTTGAAATGTGTCCCCCACAGTCTCATGTATTTGGCAAGATCATGGCACCTTGAGAGGTGGAGCCTTGCTGGAGGAAAGCAGTCACAAGGGGTGGGCCTTGAGGTGGATTAGTCCTACCCTACCTCCAGGAGAAGTCTGCCTTTGCAGCAAGCAGTCTGCAGCTCTCAGCTTCCAAGATGTCTGCGGTGACTTAGCCTCCTCCAGCTTTGGCCAGCCAGCCATGCCACCTCTGCTTTGAGAGACTGTACTTTCCCTCTGGAACCGTAAGCTGAATAAACCTCCCTTTCTCCCTTAAGTTGCTTGACTTTGGGTGCTCTCTCACAGCAATAGTTAAGAGTAACCGTTACAGAAATTGGTACCGGATAGTGGGGTTTTGCTGTGAGTAAGAACAGCTGGTACCACAAAGTGAAGTTGTTTGTGAAGCTGAGAAAAGTTGGTACTCAGAAGTATGGCCAATGCTGTGATGTGGCTAGTGTGCCTTTGGAACTGTTTGTTGGGAGAAATGTGGAGAACTTGGGAATTTGTGCTGGGAAAGTCTTTGCATTTGAGCAAGGGAACCAAATGGGCCTTTCTCATGAGAGCTCAGAGGAGAGCAATGCTGTGAGAGACGCAGGCAGTGGAAGCCCAGCATGTGATGGTCCAGAGGGGAACAGAGACTGCGTTTGCAATTGGACGAGTGACACATGGAGCCATGTGTTGACTGAGAGTTTAGTGAAGTTTTGCCCTCATTCTGAAAGCTTGCCTACAGTTAAGCTGGAGTGCTTGGCGGAGAAAATTTCAAAGCAATGTAGTCGTGACAATGTGATATGGCTACTTTTTAGATGCCTTCAGAGTTATGAAAAAGAGTAAAGAATCAGGCAGGAAGAAGCAAAAACTGTAAGATCCAATGATGAAAAATACAATGGCAAATTTAAAGAGTTGAACCAGGAAGAAGCAGAGAACAAAATGGCTGTTGAAGAGATTAGCTATTTGAATAATAGGAGAGCCCTAGCTTGAGGGCAAGATCCTCAGGGAAGGCTCCCACTCATAAGAATGCAAATCCTTTCAGAAGACTGGAGCTAAAGGGTGGAGTTCCAAAGCAAGAGTTGGTTTCTCTTACCAAGCAACTGCCCAGGAGTGAAAGAGATGGTCAACATAGAGAAGCAGAATCAGCTGTGATTCAAGGGGGCCAGTCTTGGCAAAGTCGTCCACGTGGTTCTGGTTTTAGAGGCATCAGTGATGCAAGAGGGAGGAGATCATGGAGTCCTCCTCGAAGATTTCAAAAATTGGCAGAATCCAGGCATCATGAGGCAAAAAGCCTGCAGTTTAGAGGCCCAAGAAGGGCAGTTTGTGCTGTGTAGTTAAAGCCTGGTTTGCCATTGAGAAGTAAAGATATTAGAGATTCCAGACACAATGTGGGATACCTGCCAAGGAGAGCTGTATACCCTGAGAGGAGTCAGCTCAAGGGACCAACGTATTCTATGGGCAGCTGCATTGGAGGGGTGGAACCAAAGCCCTTTGAAACTGAGATGATTTCAAGGAGAGGCTCACCTGTTGGACTTGGAGCTACAAGATTTGGAGTTCGTCCTGCTGGTTTTCGGTCTTGTTATGGACCAATCTTTCCTGGATATGCCCCCATTCCTTCTCTTTGGAATGGGAATGTTTATTCTGTGCCATTGTATGTTGGAAGTATGTAACTTGTATTTTGATTTTACAGGAGACTTTGGACTTTTGGACTGTTGGGACTACCATTGTAGTCTATGAAGACTTTTAAAGTTGGACTGAGTATGGTTTGCACAATGAGATGAAAATGAGCCTGTGGGGGCCAGGGGTGGAATGTCATGGTTTGAAATGTGTCCCCACAGTCTCATGTATTTGGCAAGGTCATGGCACCTTGAGAGGTGGAGCCTTACTGGAGGAAAGCAGTTACAAGGGGTGGGCCTTGAGGTGGATTAGTCCCATCCTACCTCCAGGAGAAGTCAGCCTTTGCTGCAAGCAGTCTGCAGCTCTCAGCTTCCAAGATGTCTGCGGTGACTTAGCCTCCTCCAGCTTTGGCCAGCCAGCCATGCCACCTCTGCTTTGAGAGACTGTATTTCCCCTCTGGAACCATAAGCTGAATAAACCTCCCTTTCTCCCTTAAGTTGGTTGACTTTGAATGCTCTCTCACAGCAATAGTTAAGAGTAACCGTTACAGGAACCAAAGAAATTTTGTTTATGCTCTTGGTTTGATGCTCTCGTCTATTATGATGGCAGCAGAGTCCATACCAACCTCAGGAGCTGACAGCACTGATTACAATCATAACCACAGAAAAAAAGCTGGGGCGAGGATATGATCTCTAGCTTGCCGGATTGCCAAATGCAACCAGGATTTGTGCCATCTTGTCTACCTGCCCAGGGAATGGTCCCACACACCATGAACCTGGTCTTCCTCTCCAAACTTGCTTGAAGACTCGCCTCAACTAATTGACTCTTCACAGGTAAACTTACGGGCTCAGCTGTCAAGTGTCAAGCGGCATGGCGTATGGAGTTGGTTCTCTCCTTCCACCTTTACATGGTTCTGGGGATGTACCAAAGGGGTAGTGCCTTTACCCTGAGCCATCTCCCCAGTCTTTTTTTCCATATTTCTTCAGCACCAACCCCCACACAGTAGTTTAATTTTGTCCAGCTAGCAGCAGGCAGTGGGGAGGGGGGGGCAGCACAGTAGGTGAATTGGGAGATGCTCCTCCAGCTACTGGTGTTAGCAATGAAAAAAAAAAAATCCTTAGAAAGACTGTGGGTCTTACCTGGATCTCTTGCCCTCTCTTAGCTCAGTCACAAAGCCTGGAGACCAGGCCACATACTACTTCTCTGTGAGCCCACCTCCAGGTTGGACAGAGGAGTGATTGACAGCTGCAGAAAATGTGATCCAAGCAGAAGAGGCAAGCAGTTAGTTCCTCACAAGAAGGCATAAGATTTCTACCAACAGAAGGGATGGCTCGGGATGTGTCTCGGTGACAGAGGGCTCACTTCCCTTTTATCTCCAGGACTACAAAAGATTAAAAAAAAAAAAAGATGCAAGCCTAGGGCAGAGGCAAAAACAACAGACACCTTTCATGGTTCCTATTCCTGTGTAGGGCGCTGTTCAAGGGGTCCCTCATCTCCACCCTCCTCTCGGTGCCTCCTGGTTCACGTTACAGCTGCACAGTGTAGCATGTTAATTTATAATAATCTTCTTACTTATGTGTGAGCTCTTTGAAGATCACAACCATGACTTACTCCTGCTTATACCCCCCAGCCCCTCTGCAGCTGTTGGGAAAGCTGGAAACGTCTGCAAAACATGCTTGGCAAGAAGTCTGGGAGTGGCAGGAAATCCTCTCTCTGGGGAAAGAAGAGGGAAAGACACTGAAGAACAGGGACCAGGCTCCCATCAGCGATTGGTGCTTTGCACATACTAACTATTCCATCCCCACAACTACACTTGAGGGAAGCATCATTCCTTGTGTTTTCTGTACAGGGAGTGAAAGGTTAAGCTGGGAAAATCACATAGTTAGTAACTGTCAAGCACAATTAGCACTGAGGTAACTTACACATAGCTCAGTGCACAGTTGTTACATTTGGTCTCCCCTCTCCTTCCCTTCCTCCTCAGTATCTGCCTGCTCTTCAGAAACAAAGCCAAAAAAAACCTTAATGGTCTAGGGAGTTGGCTGAGGAGAAAGCCTTTGCCTCAAAAGCAAAAGGACCTGAGTTCAGATCCCCAGATTGACTTAAAATACCACAAGAGGAAATGATGACACCCTGAAATTCCAGCCCTGGAAGGCAGAGTCTGGGAAACCTCAGAGCAAAGCAAGGAGGTAGAGCAATCCAGAGTGATTCCTGATGTCACCTTTGGGTTTTCACACCCACACATGCCAAACTAATAATAAAAAAATAAAAACAATCACAACAACCCCCCTACAAACCCTCCAAGAAACTTCACTTACTTTTTTAGGGGGAGTTGCACACAAGTGCCTTTAATCTCTGGGCTATCTCATAGGCCCTAACCCTGAACTCTTATAGCAAGGAATCCTCTCGTCTTCTCTTTTCACTGATTAGTAACTTGGACACCCTCAAATTATGATTTTTATTTTATCTACCTGTTCTCTCTAAGCAGTTTTGTGTATATATATAAAACGTGTGTGTGTGCTGTGTGTGTTTTGGACACTCTCACATAGCCCAGGCTGACCCTGAGCCTTCTAACCTTCCTGCTTGTACCTCCCAGGTGTAGGGATTACAGGTGTGCACCGTTCCCAGCTTCATTTGCATTTCTGTCTGTCAAATGAAAGGGTTCAAGGGACTCTGGCCGAGGCCATCCCTTCCAACACCTTATGAAACACGAAGGAAATGGCCGCTGCAAGGATTCCTTCGTGCAGTTCACTCATGAGGCTCTTTGCCCTGTGGAGCAGGCTGGGTTTGTCACCTCTCCTTCCTCCCTCTCTCCTTATCAGCTCAGTCTTTCCCCTCTGCCCCAGCCTTCTCTGGACTCTACATTTCCTCAGGAATCTGCTTTCCTCAGGATCAGCACAGGAGATAGTGCCGGCACATGCAAATGCTATTAATAATTGTGAGTAGATTCATCTTTTCCTCTTTTCCTTCCTTCCTTCCTTCCTTCCTTCCTTCCTTCCTTCCTTCCTTCCTTCCTTCCTTCCTTCCTTCCTTCCTTCTAGCTTTCTTTTTCTTCCTTTCTTCCTCCTTCTCTCTCTCTCTCTCTCTCTCTCTCTCTTTCTCTCTCTCGTCTAATGCAGCCCAAGCTGGCCTCAACTCATTTTGTAAAACTGGCAGTCTGTTCTTAGCATCCCAGGCCTCCTTTATGGGGTGCTGGGGACCAAACCCACCACTTCACACTAAGGGAGCCCTCTAGGAATTGGGCTATAGCCTCAACCTCTGAACAAAAACACTAAAATTCAAAGCTAATCATGGGGTTTTGAAATTCTGATCAATCCAGTGTTGATTCCTTTTCCCTTGTGGGGCAATTTCTGCGTCCCTGCACTCACCCGAAGTGACCTATTAGAGGCTAGCCCCTCGGGGCACACAAACTCTGTAGTTCTCCAGAGGTCCCCAGCCATGCCTTCTGGACTGACTGCACACTACGGCTCTGCCCCACCAGACAATGCAAAGCTGAAATTCTTAGGGGCTGACAACACTCTGAATTTAAAACAAGCTCCTGTGGAACTCTCCAATTCTCTTACTTTGTAAAGTAAATTTTTATTTATTTATTTATTTATTTTTATTCATTTATTTTTCAAAGGTGTTCATGGTTTTTGTTTTCTTTTACAAATATTTTGTTTATGAGATATGTATATAGACAGATAGACAGGTAGGTAGGTAGGTAGGTAGATAGATAGATAGATAGGCAGACAGACAGGTAGACAGACAGACAGATAGATAAGTAGATATACAGACAGATAGATGATAGATAAATGATAGGTAGGTAGGTAGGTAGATAGATAGATAGATAGGCAGATAGATAGATAGGCAGATAGACAGGTAGGTAGATAGATGATAGATGATAGATAGCTGGATGATAGATGGATAGATAGATGATAGATAGTAGATAGATAGATTAGATAGATAGATAGATAGATAGATAGATAGATAGATAGATAGATAGATAGCACCAGCACGCAGTTGTGCTTGTGCCAAAGTCAGTTCCTCGATCCACCTCGTGTGCTCAGGTCTCCAGTCTTTGCACAGGCACCTTTACCCACGGAGCCATCTTGCCAGACCTCCGTTAGTTTTGTTAACTCAACAACAAAGAATTTTATTTATGGCTGTCTTCAACTTCCATAAGCACTAATTAGATGCTTAAGGAATTCAGCAACACATTCCTCAGATATTTTAATATCTCTTTCATAGATGCCACAGATTAACATTTTGTTTGACCTGAAAAAGAAAAAGAAAGAAAATGTAAAATTCCCAGACTTTTTTCTTCTCTTCTGTGTGGGCTTTGTTCATGATCAACACTGAGGATAAAACTGAGGAGGTATTTTAACTTTTTAAAATACGTACAAATGCCTGGCAGAAATGGTGTTGGCTTATATTTCCGGTTCCAGAAGGCAGAGCCTAGGAAATTGCAGAGCAAAGCAAATAGGAGGTAGAAGCAATCCAGGGTGATTCCCAAAGTCACCCTTGGGCCTCCACAGGGACACACAGTACCCTTTGATACACGCAGATACACATATAAAAATAATAATTAAAAAAAACTAAAAAAAAAAAAGAATAACATACATGGTAGAGGGCAGAGGAGACAGGCCTTCCTTACGAGGGTGAGACTCTGAGTCCAGGAACTCATGTTTTTTAAAAAAAGCTGGGCTGATCGAACTCCTTGTACTCCAAGTATTGGGGAGATAGAAACAAGAGGATACCAGGGGTTCCTTGGTCAGGCCGCCTGACACCCAATTTTGAAAGCTTTGGTTTTTCATGAGCACACGTGCAATACACACATACACACACACACACATACACACACAATTTACACTATATACTTTTACTGGTGAAGAGAAACTGAGAACTGAACTCAAAGCCCTCTACCTGCTCAGCAAATGTTCTCCCACTGAACTCTACCCCAGCTGTACTTATTTGAAGACATCTTGTTAAGTAGCCCAGGTTGCCTCCATTTTCTGAGTAGTTGGAATTAAAGGCATGTTCTACTATAGCCTGATGTATCGCCCCTATTTAGTAAATTCTTTTTTTAATAATATTTATTTATTTTTGTGTGTGAGTAATGTGTGTGTGTGTTCCCGTGTGTGTGTGTGTGCGTGTGTGTGTGTGTGTGTGTGTGTGTGTGTCAGAGGGCACTAGGTGTCCTTGTGGAGGACCAAGGATGACTTTGGGAATCATTCTGGATTGCTTCTACCTCCTTTTTGCTTTGCTCTGGGATTTGCTCTGCCCACTAGGGCTGGAAGTGCAGGCTGCCACCATTTCCACTTGGCATTTTTTTTTTTTTTAACATGGGACCTGGGATCTGAACTCAGGACCTTCTGCATATGAGGCAGAGTCTTAATCCCTGAGCCATCTCTCTAGCCCCTGTATTGACATATTCTTTAGCCAGGCTTTAATAGATAATATTATCTTTTGGGGTCTTTTTTTTTTTTTTTTTTTTTTTTTTTTATTAAAAATTTAATTATACATTTTAAAATTTTTACCAGTCCCTCCCCCCCCTCCCCCCCCCAGTGTCTCCCCCCCAATTCCCAGAGAGTCCTTTATTGTGTGCGCCTAACTCTCCACTGGGTCCTCCTCTCCGATGACATATAAGGACCCAGTGGCATTTCCATATGGGGTCTTATATTAAGAAGCTGTCTCTGTATATGAACAACATTTATGAGAATCATGTCTGCATATTACATATACATTGTATAAATATGTTTTATATATGTTTTATATAAATCTAAATGTACACTATTTGTATCTTAAATTTCCTCTTACACTTAAATACAAGGTTTTTGCTCTTGGCACATTTGTGAAGAATTAGTAGTTAAGCCCTAAACAAGCCTGCAGGAAACTTTCTAACTGATGGGGGTGGGGAAACCCCAGTCCATGTGGATGAGACCATCCTATGGGCAGGTGAATAAAATGGAGAGAATTGGCTAAGAAAGATTAGCATTCTATGGCATACTTAGATGGACATGTCTAGTAAGGGAAGTTTGTCCCTCTGTCAACTGTCCTGTGGCCACTTCCCCTAGGCTTGGTATTGATCTGCGCTCTCCTGCCAAGCTGGAGTAAGACCTGTAACCAGATAATCATAAACCAGAATAAAAACCTTTGTTTTCTCAAGGTGTTTGGTCGTGAATTTATCAGCAATAATGCAGAGCAAACACCATAACTTCCTTTATTATAATAACAGCAGTATAACTTTCTCCACTTTTCACTGGTCTGTGGTGACAATTCTCACTTTGGGTTTATAGCAAGCCCAGGGCCATGTTCTAGCACATTCTCCAAATGCTGGCCAGGGATTATTTGATCACCAGGCATAGCACAGGTCAGAGCCCCTGAAGTTCCCACTATGAGTGGAATTCTGGAGACTCAGGTCATAAGCTTGAAACTGACTCTGGGGGTGCAAAAGAAACTCATACTGTCTCTCTAGGCAATGATAGCTCTTTGCCTTATCATCATCATCATCATCATCAGAATCTCAAGTAGCCCAGGAAAAGCCTCTAACTCCCTATGTAGCCAAAGCAAGCTTTGGACTTTTTTTCATTTTTTTTCTTTTTCCTCATTCTTTCCTTTTTTCTTTCATCTATGTATGTTGTATGTACATGTAGGCAGGTGCCCATGTACATGCTGTATAGAGCGCAGAGGAGGGCGTTGGACATTTTACTGTCATCCTTTGTTTTATTCTCTGAGATTAGGTATTCTCTGAACCTGGGGCTGGGTTGGTGGTCAACAAGCCCCAGCGACCTTCCTGTCTGTGACCCCTACTGTGCTGGGACTAGACTCACACAGACACACTTGGCTTTTTACATGGCTCTGAGAGTATGAACTCAGACCTTTGTGTGTACCTGGTGTTTCAGTTTGTCTGCACAATTGCTGATAAAATCATGACAAAACTGCTTAAGGGAACAAAGGATTCATCCTCTCTGCCGATGGAAGGGTTACAGTTCTTTGTCCAGCTTAGCAGGAGAGCCCACACCAACAGCTGAGAGAGGGTCAGTCCTTACTTGCCAGACCAGAATGTCTGGCCAAGTGTACAGAAAGATGCCAACTTTCTCAACCAATTCCTTCCATCTTATTTACCTGCCCAGGGATTAGTCTCCCCCACCATGGGCTGGACATTCTCCATCAGCTAGACAGTCTCCTTCAGGTCCACTTTGGGCTTAACTCAACTACTACTTCTCTACACATGTCCCCAGAGCTCGAACCCTCAACTATCAAGTTGACACCTGTACCTAACCATGACACCTAGCAAGTGATCTTACCCACTGAGCTATCTGCCCAGCCCTGACCTTATTTCCTGCTTCCACCTCCTGAATGGTGGATTTACATGCTGGTTTGACACAGTGTAAGAAATCCATCTTAGGATTCTGCATGCCTGGCAAGCACTCTGCCAGCTGAGTTACATGCCTAGTTCCCTTGAATTTTTTTTTTTTTTTTAAATAGGACAAACTCTAAATCTCCGTCATCTCCACCAGTGTCATGGTTTTGGGACAAAGCATCTCTGTTAGGTCTCATATGTTGAAGGTTTGGTACTCAGCTGGTAGACCCACACATGGAAGGAGGTTTAGACCCTGAGGGCTTTAATGAATGGATCAACCCAGTTAATGGGTGAAGGAGCCTAATTCAGTGGAGGCAGAGCCTAGTTGGTTGCTGCAGGCCAGCTTTGGGGGCTGTATCTTGTTCCAGGGCTCCTTTCTGCTTCCTAGTGACCACAAGGCAAGCAGGCTCTGCCACCATGATCTGCTTTGCCTCAGATGCAAAGCACTGAATCCAGCTGGCTGTGGAGTGAGAACTCTGAAACTGTGAGTCACAGCAGACCTTTGCTCCTTAAGTGACATAATTGATCCATTTTCACAGATCTTACATATATATCTGTTTGTACGCCTTATCTCACCTCCTGACATCACAGGAAGGCAAGATCTGTAGATTTCTCTGCGTGATTAACTCATGGACCTGCCAGGCCCCATATTGATGTTAATCAAATGAAGGAGTGAATGGGTACGTCGTATCAATTCAAGTTGATGCTCAGGATTTTAATGGGCCTAGACAAGGAGAATCCTCAAAAGGAAGAAGGCTAGGTAAGAAGCCTTAAAAGGAAGATTCTTACATACGTTCACATACACACTCTAAAACTCACTCTGAACTCTTGCTGATGCTCACAAATTGTTTATCATAAATTAACCCTTAAATCTAAGACAGAGGAAGCCAGAACTCTCTCATCAACCATGCTTTCCTGCTTGTTTATATGAAATAGGAACTTTGGTTTCTGGATTTCTTTTCCCCCATTATAAGTGTGATCATGACAACAACTGCAGGGACACATTTGAATGAAATGTTGGAATTAGAGAAATGCACATAATACAGGTCTGTTTCTTTTATTTATTTATTTATCTATTTATCTATCTATCTATCTATTTATTTATTTATTTATTGCCAACCACTTAAGCTTATAGCAGGCTCTGAAAATAGATGTGTGCTTGTTAGAAAAATAGAGAAATAAGCCAGCATACACACTATTATTTTTATTTTTTCATTTGTCATGTGGATGGTGTATTGTGTGTGTGTGTGTGTGTGTGTGTGTGTGAGTGTAAAGACCCAAGGTTGATATCAGCAATTATCCAACATCATTCTTCTACCTTTTTCTTTTGGTTTCTAATCAAACCCAGAGCTTGCTGACGGTTATTCTTGCCAGCTTGCTCTGGGAATTCTATCTCTATCTCCTTAGGCTGGAATTACAAGCAAGTGGCCACACCTACTAGACATCTTACCTGGAGTCTGGATCTGAACTTGGTCGTTTTGTTTGTCCAGAAAGTGCTTTAACGGCTGAGCATTCTCCCGAGTCCACAGACACTATCTGTACCTATGAACCAACATGAAAGGACATTTTTGAATATTTTCACAATATTAAAAATGCTATGAAATTATATAACATGCTGGCTGGCAGATGGCTCAGTGGGCACAAGCCTATGCTATGCAAACATGAGGACCTGAGTTGGAATTGCCAGGTGCTGCTTTGGCCTTACTGTAACCCCAGAGCCTTACTGTAACTCCTAGTGGGGAAGATCAGTGCGGCTTGCTGGTCCACTTGCTTGTTCCAGGTTCAGTGAGAGACCTTATCTCAGGGGAATAAAGTGGAGGAGATAGGGCAGCACACCCACAGCCCCCTAAGGCCTCAGCACACACTCATATGAGTGTACACTCATGCATGCAGCACACACACAGACACCGAAATAAAATAAAAATAAATATAAAATAATTATAACCTTAGATTTAGGATCCTTTCAAAAAAAATCAACATCGGCTGTGGCATGGGCAGGTCAAAATTTGGCTTTTAAAAAAGTCATTCTAACTAGAGACCCCAAGGTCTGGGGGGGCGTGGCTCACGTTTCCAATAATCTGAATAAAGAGTCATGTCTATGTCTATGCCAGGGATTTATTCCAGCTCGAACTCTAGATGCGCACGACTGGCTCACGGTGCCCCGCAAGGCGCAGCGTCCTGGGCGGGCGTGGAGGACGCGTAGGGCCAGCGCTGATTGACGGGGCGCGCGGTCAGGTGACCCGAGGCGCCACGTTCTGGGAGCGCAACCCGCCGGGGCCGCCGAGGCCCAGGGCAGGGCCGAACCCGGAGCGGAGAAGGGGCTGATCTCCCGGAACAAAGTTGCTGGGCGGCCGGCAGAGGGGTTGGGAGAGCCGCAGGGCCGCAGGAGAGCCGAAGCGGGGCGGGCCGGCCGGCCAGACCTCTCGGATCTCCGGCTCCCCGGCAGAACGAGGCCGTGGTCGCCGGGACAAGATCGCGTCCCAGGGGGCGGTGGCGGGACCGGTCCCGCGGAGTCCGTACCTCCTCGATCTGCCCGGGGCGCTGCGCTCCAACAAAGGGACGCGAGGCGGCGGGGGAGGACCGGGAGGAGGAGCTGCCGGCCGCCAGCCGCTCTGGCTCACAAAGTTGTGGATTCGCCCTTCCCCGGAGGAGGGGAGCGGGCCGCCGCGGGCAGCGGGCTTTCTCCCGCCGAGGAGGAGTCTCGGGCTCCCGCAGTCGATTGGGAGATCTCGGGGAGTGGCGCCCTCCTTCTTCTTGGGCCATTCTCGCATTCGGAAAAACTCTAACGTTTGGGAACTTGCAGGCTGCGCGCTGCCCCGGGTTTGCTTCGGGACTGTTTTGGTTTTGGCGGAACTACGGGGCAGGAAGATTGCACAAGCCAGGGGCGTTTCCAATCGGGTGTCAATTTTTTCCTCCCTCTTTCGGATCTTGCCGGTTTTCCACGTTTCATTAAAAAGAAAACAAAACAGCCCTGCAAATCCTCGCGCCACCTAACTCACGTGGTGCACACCCCTGGATTCCTAAGACCCGAGCGCCCCAAGGAGCCTTCGGGCCGCTAGGGACCGGGAGACCAGCAGGTAAGCCTATGCATTATTGAAGCCTCGGGCTGGGTAGTGTGACCGCAGTCCCCAAGGGAATGGGGCGGGGGCAAGAAGGGGGTGGGACCTCTCTTTGGCTCTTGCTCGGGGACTCGCGGGGTCTGAAGCTGCCTCTTAAGTCCCAGAATAGATGATGTAGCTAACTTTAGCATACACTTTCCTTGGAACCCTGGGCGGAACGAAGTCCGGGGTGAGAAGGTTCTCAGAATTCCTAATAGTTGCTAAGGACCCAAACTCCTGGGCCCCTCCCTGCCTGGGGGTCTCGCTTGGGTGCATCGGGCCGGGGATGTGGCCTCTTAGGAGAGCCTGTCACACACTCCAGGCCCGCGGAAGGCGGAGCCCCCGCGTGGCGGCCAGGAGAGTGAGTGTTGGGAGGGCGTTGTGCGGTCGGAAGGCTGGGGAGCGCTTCCCTGCGGGCTGCCTGGCAGGAGGCGTGCTCGGCCTCTGGGTGGTTGCTGCTCCCGAGGGTGGGGCCCTGGTGTGGTACGATCGCCAGCTCCCTGCTGGCGGCCCTGGAGAGGCTGAGGGGGACAGGAATCTCACTGGTGCGCACACCCGCGCCGTCGCCTGTTTTTCCGGACTCTTGGCATCTTTTGCTACAACTGACAAGGTAATTCATCCCCCCTCCGCCCCCAAACCTTTGGCCTGGGTCTGAGGCTCTGGTTGCCCAAGGCCACTTAGAAAACCAACAAAGAGCTAATTGTGGGCCGTGCAACTTTTTAGAAGGCACATTGTTAATAGAGACTTTTCAAGCCCCAGATTCCGGAAGGTTCTTTCAAGGGGAGAAAACATTCCCGACCTTGAGAGCTGGGGGACCCGCATTTTTATTTTTGAAAGATCAAATTGGAGAGCGTGGGTAGAATAATTCCACTGCTCCCCTCCTTGGGGTGTTTTGGGGGAGAATATCTTTTCCCCTACCTAGCTTCAGATCACCTGGCTCACTCGGATCTAGAGCGGTGGGGGCTCCGCAGGCGGCGCTTGCAAGTCCGCGCACTGGCCTCTGAGTTCAGGGGCGAGGCCCGATCATCCCGAATCTGGTCCCGCATTGGTATCCTCATCCATGCCTACGCTTGCGGAGGCCGCTGTAGTCCCGCTGGCCCTTCTGGCTTGGTGTTGGTGGGCGCGGGGGGCGCAGCCTGCGGGGAGCGCCCGGCGGGCGAGTGCTGGAGGAATGCGAAGCTCGTGGGTCATTCAGTTCCTAGCAGCAGGCGGCGCGGGCTAGGGTTTACGTGCAGTCGTTCTCCACCCTTTTCCCCAGCATTTATGAGACCGACGAGTGAGTGTTTTAACTCTCCTTTGGGTGTTTACCCAAAATTTATTGGTCCTGTAAACAGCATTAATCACGGTAGTATTAGCCTTCCCTGGAGCGCTTGCAAGTGTGAATGGCAGTTCTTGGCGTTTGGAGGTTTCCTTCACCGTTTCTAGCAGAGCAGCGAACTTGTTTCTGGGCTTTTCTCTCTGCGGTCTTCTCCAGCACTCGAGGCTTTGAGTAGCCATGGATAAATGGTTCCCCCCTCCCCATCTTAAGCATCTTTGCATAGTATCTGCACCTTATTGAATATTCGGCCACAGTGGTTCCAGTCGAATGTTGCATCTCATTAAGTTGAGTAGTGCCTCGATTAAAAAATATACTAACTTGCCCTTAAGACCACTCTAGACTTTTCAACACTCTTGCATTCAGATCCACCAATTGGGGAGGGGGGAAAAGGTTCCGGAGGCGGAGATAGTGCATAGAATGCTGAGCGAGGTCGGTTTCAGCGGGAAACTTCTGGCTAAACTTTACAGAATGTCATTCCAAGGGAAGAGAACCTTAGGGCTGCGGTTACAATAAATTGCAATTGTGCAGAATGCACATTTGTTTCTAGTTTCTCCGTTTGCTTTGTGTGGAGCATGGAGGTAGCTGGTCACTTCGGAACACTTTAGTTAGTGGGCAATTCTGTTCCCTGACAACGTGTGATAAGTTGCAGCGTTTTTTTGTTTGTTTGTTTGTTTGTTTGCTTGTTTTGAGATAGAATCTTGCTAGCCTCCTGTTTCTCTGCCTCTGTAACAGCTGGAATTACGGGTGTGCACCATCACACTTAGCTTGCAGTTGTAGATTTAGAAGGAGGTCTTCTTTAACTCCTTAGTGTAAGGGGCAACAAGTGACAGTTAATGGTTTCTAATGGTTGAAGAGACTTCCCATTATTCTCATTTCTCATTCTTTTGGCACATGAATCATCTTTTCTGCTGTCCTTGCACAGTACCACAGGGATTTTTATTATCAAAAAGCAAAAATTGGAAAAAATTATCTTCAACAAAGAGCATGGGAAAAATTAGACATTGCAGTGAAGAGGTAGTATTAGTATTGGTTGTGTGCATGTAACATGGAAGTCATATATAAGTACATAGGTCCCGTTTCTCCTTATCAAGTGAAAGAAGTCTATGAGAAACTTTGAAGTGCAGACCCTTGGATGAAACCAGCTGTGAAGAATGATGGCCTGATCTTTCAAAGACTCCATTTTTGGGAAAGAGTTTTTTTTTTTTTTTTTTTTTTTTTTTTTTTTTTTTTTTAAAGGCAAACCTGATTTTCCATAATAAAATTCTTGTGAACAAGATTTTTGGTTCTTGAATGTACTGAAAACATATGTAAGTTTTGCATCTGAAGATAGGTATTCAGTCACGCGTGAGCAATGCATTTTGTTGTTTTTGTTAGAGTCTTATGTGTGATTCCCAAATTCTCAGTATAGCAGAAAATAAATGGCTTGGTATTCTTAAGACTCTACCACTGCCTTGGAAGTACCGCCCCGCTTGGTGAAAACTGCTCCCCCCCCCCAGTGGACAACTAGCCAGTCCTCCTTCCTTGGTCAATCTGGCATTTATTTATTATTTAATTTTAAAGTGCTGGTGATAGAGCCCAGAGTCTCTTGTACATGCTAGGTGGTGCGGTTTGTCTTCACATTGCTGATAAATGCATGATCAAACAACTTAGGGGAAACAGTTTTATTTCAGCTTATGGGTCTGGTTTCAGTTCACACCAACATCAGAATGTGAGGGAGTAGCTTATACTTCATCCAGTGGAATTGCTGAGAGAGGGGCAAACCTCCTCACTTACTAGACTGGGAGTCAGCCAAAGTAAGCTATTTCTGAACCAGCCATCTTATCCATTTATTCAGGGAATGGGCTGGGTCTTCCCTGCAGGCTTACGTAGCTTGCCTTAACTACCCATTCTTCAACAATATGCTCAAATTTAAACTTAGCTTTTGGTTGTCCAGTTGCTACCTGTGTTGAACTAGCACACTGGGTAAGCGCTATATACCACTAAACCACAACTCCTGCCCTTTTAGTTTATTCATTATTATTTTTTTAAGACAAAAATCTTGGTATATAGCCCCCACTAGCCTGGAACTCACTATATAGCCCAGACTGGCTTTGAACTTGCAGTGATTCTCCTGCCTTTGCCTTCTGAGTGCTGGGACCTTAGCCAAATGTTATATAAAACAACCCAACTGCATAAATTCTTAAAAATAATAAAGTTATATAGAAAATTTCAAAAGTGTGTGTGTGTGTGTGTGTGTGTGTGTGTGTGTGTGTGTATAAGAGGGCACTTGAGTGTGTATGTCTGTGGAGGCCAAAGGGTGACTTCAGGAAAGCTTTTATTGCTCTACCTTCTTATTGCTTTGCTCTGGGGTTTCCCAGGCGCAGCCTTCCAGTGCTAGAAGTGCAGGCTGCTGCAATCTCCCCCTGGTGTTTTCATTGATTCCGAGATCTGAACTCAGGTCTTTTTGCTTGTTGAGGGAAAGGCTTTAATTCCTTTTTCAGACCCTCAAAAGTTTTTATAGTCCCAAAAATAAAAATAATGGGGGGCCATTTTCCCAGTCCCTGAAAAGTTTTTATAGTCCCATAAAATCTGGAAGATCTATGACCCATATATAGAGAGGAAATAATTCTTTTGTTATTTACTTTATTTATTATATTTGATTTTGCGCTTGTGAGGGAAGGAGAAAAGGAGAGAGAGACAGGGAGGGAGAAAGAGAGGGAGGGAGAGAGAGAGAGAGAGAAAACACCTTTATCCATTGAATCATCTCATCAGTCTGGAAATGGCTCTCATTTTTAAAAAAAAGTTTATTTGAGAGAGAGAAGACACACACATGCATGCCATGGAAAACAGCTTTCTTTGTCCACCATGTGGGTTTGCACGGGTGTCGGTGAGAGGACAACTTTTGGAATTCGGTTATGTCCTTCTACCACATTGAACTCAAGATTTGGGAGCAGATGGCTTCTCCATTGAGCTATCTTGCTGATCCCAGAACTGGTTCTTAACACTAAAGCTTTACCTGTTTCTATTTGCTTCAGCTAAAACAAAGTACTATTACAAAATATTATAAAATTTAAAATAGAATACAGTGTGACTCATTGGTGAATTAAAGGAGGGGGTTGTTCAGCCCTCCGGAGAAGTAAACCCTGTCCGTGACATCTGTTTTTGTTTCTCCGGTCTCACACTGTGGCCGGCTGACCTAGAGCTCACAGCCATCCTCCTGCCTGAGAGACTGCAGGCATGAGCCACGACGCCTGCAATGCACACATGCATCTGCAGACTGATGCTTGGATGCCTTGACTGGGGTCATCTTAAGGAAACGATTCACTTATTTAGTGTCCATTCGGGGTGCTCTTGAAGGGGCTGCTGTATGGACAGAGCTAGATTGGACTGCAGATCTTAAGCTTGAACTCCCTCTCTTTCCCGGGTGTCATGGCAATGCGTACCAGGAAGTGCAGGGCAGCATCCAGCTCCTTGCATTCTGAAGATGTTTCTCATTCTGTCACTTCTGTAAACTTTGATCACAGGTTAAAGTTGAGATTCTGTGATGTATGTGCCCACGTGTGGGGTTCTCTCTCTCTCTCTCTCTCTCCCTCCCTCCCGCTTCTTTATTCCTTTGAGATAGACTCTCTTCCAAGCCCCAGTTACCTTCCTGTCTGTACCCTGAGAAGAGTTGAGGTTCCAGGCACATGGTCAGCCATGCCCAGCATTGTCCTTGGGTGCTGGGGCTTTCAGCCCAGGACCCCCATGCTCATATAGGAGGCGCTTCTGTCCTCTGGCCATCTCAACCTCCAACATTTATTTTCTTCAATGCAGCAGTGTGGAAAATTGGTATTACGCGTGGCTGAGTTTCTTTGCTGCACTCTCCTGAAGTCTTCCCTGGTTCCCACATGTTGCTCTGGTTGGCCAGAAGCCACAGTGTCAGCATAGCTTATCTGTTACCGCTCTACTTACACTGCCTACGGAATCTTCGCTATCTTCAGACAGGGACCCAAAGTCTCCATGGCGTCTCTGGCCTTACTCCTTCCTCGGCTAGTTCCACAGGTGCACATACCTCTGGGTGTCCACTGTCCAACGCACTGGCCTCAGCCCTTTGAATTGTACATGACTGATCCACTACTTCACATTGTGAATTCTATTTTTCCCTAATTCCTTTTTTTTGGCTAGTTAATTTTGTCCTATTCCTGAAGGCTGAGCTCAGATGCCATTTTTGTGCATATGTATTTATTGTGTGCGTACGCATGACATGCACATGGAAGTCAGAGGACAACTTGCAAGAATTGCTTTTCTCTGGGGATCAAACTCAGGTTATCAGACTTGGCTGCAAGTACTTTACTGACTGAGTCATCTTGCTAGCCCTTAAATGTCACTTGCTCATGAGGCCTTCTTAGTGTCGTCAGACAGGTCAGATTCACGGCTGTATGTTATTACTCCATGCTTCTCCTTTGTGCACTGGTCTGCTGTCTGGTTGTAATGAAATAATTCATCATATGATGAATTGTTTTTGCAGTGGAAGAGGCTGTGTCTTGTGGCCTGACTTAGTTCCTTATATGTGGTAGACAAAAAATTTTTATTAGTTATTATATGTATATGATTATGTTTGCTAGAGTATTTGTGTGTGTGCGTGTATGTGTATTTCAGTTAAATGATTTTCCTTTTCCTTTCAGGTATTGATGTCTGGCTGGACCATTATTTAGGACTGAAAGTCTTAAAAAGAGGATTTGGGGGAAGCCTTTGGATTACACCGAAACTCAACCAAGATGGCCAAGTATGGGGAACTTGAGGCCAGGTCTGATGATGGGCAGAATGAATTCAGTGACATCATTAAGTCCAGATCTGGTAAGTGGCAGAAGCTGCAGCGCTTTCTAGATCTTTATGTGTGGATTGTTCTGAACTAATGGGTTTCTTGGCTTTTTTAAACATTGTTCTTATGAAACAAAATTCTGTTGAGACACTTCATGCTGACCAGTGACGATTATTTTGTAAAAGGTGATATTTTGTCTGAGTATCCTACCAGCGATTGTCTCACTGTATGTTGAGTGGTGTGACGTGATGAAACGATTTCTTGTCACTGAGTGCTCCTCAGTTATATAATGTTAACGATGTTCAGCAGGGCTGGTAAGACGGCTCAGCAGGACAAGATGCTGCTGCCAAATTTGATGGTTTCTATCCCTGGAACCCACATGGTAGAAGCTTTGTAAGTTGTCCACACATACACACACACACACACACACACACACACACACACACACACACACACACACACACACACAGTAAATTCAGGTTAAAAAAGAGGAACTCTATAGGTAAGCATTCCACTCTATTTTTTTGAAAATGGAAGGGAATTATCTGCTTAAAGTAGAGAATGCCAGAGTGTTTGAAAGGAGGATCTTTTCCGGTTGGATCCACTACCCTACCTGCACCCACTGGGTCTGTCACTATAGGAGCAAATGTTAGCATCGTCCCTTTAATTCTCTTGCTTGAAATTTCTCACTGACCTCTCAAGGTATGGTTTTCTCTTAGGTGAATGGCTCCGTCTGAGAACAGAGACATTTTCTTGTGAATTTTGGGTATCTCGGGGTGTTGCCCCTCCCCCAGGTCTCTTATATAACCACTCACTTTTCCATTCTGACTCTGTAAATGAATCAGCTGCGGTGCATTTTTGCAAATGCAGATGTGCTGGCTCCTGTCCAGACCCACTGAATGAAATTGTCTGTATTTTTAAAAAAGCTTCAAACGTGATTTTTGAGGTTGCTCCAAGGGGAAAGCTTTTTGAGCAGGCCAGCCTTTCTGAGCAGTGGAAATTACCCCAGGACTCTACCCTGACCGCGGGAACCCTACTTGAGTAACTTTCAGAGTTAACTTAGGTATAAAATTGTATTCGGGGTCACTTAGTAAAAACAACAACAGCCATAACAACAACCACCAAAAAGTGGAGTTCTTTGCTGCTTCTCCTCCTCCTCCTGCTCCTCCTCTCCTCCTGTGGTAACCATCTGTATGTTATGATAAGAGCTTATTTCCTATTTGAAACTGTGGAAATATGTGCTGAAAACGAGATCCAATTATAGGACGTGCATTTCCTTTCTTGGCGATGATGATGCTTGGCTGGTAAAGAGTTTGGTTATCACAGATCCCACTGCAACTGTAGTAGCTGTTGCATGGTTTGATGGGTCTTTGGAGGTGTGGGTTCATTTCTATACTTTAGGGAAATTGTTCCTATATTTTAAGGAAGCCATATTCTCCTAAAAGTTTTGTTTAAGAGTACAGGGTGTATATTTTAGAAATATGTAAAAAAAAAAAAAAACAGAGGAGGTATTGAATGTTTCCATATTTGTTACTTTTGGGGTTTTCTGAGTCAACTTTTATTACATTAAGACCTTGGATATTTATCACTAGTTCTTTGGCTATGTCCAATAAAGAGTAATTGGGCCCCGTAAGATGACTCAGAGTATAAAGGTGCTTGCTCCAAGCTTGATGACTCGAGTTTGATCCCTGAAACCTACATGATGGAAAGAGAGAACTGACTTCTGTAAATCGCTCACACACATGCGTGCGCGCGTGCACACAAACACACACGAAAAACAAATAAATGTTAGGATAATTTAAAAAGTGATTTTGTAGGTCTTTAGCTATTAGGCATATATGATGAGCACATACACTTCCAAAATATTTCTTTAAAGTTTACAGTTGGAAAGTTCGCCTGCATGGTTGCTGGTAAATGACCATCAAACGTTTTAAGGGAACAAGGGATTTATTCTCTTAGGATTCCTGGTTACAGTTCTCAGTCCAGTTTGACAGGAGAGCACGCACCAATATCCAGGGCCGAGGGAACTGGCCACACCATCACTATGTAACAGCTGAGAGAGGGTCAGTCCTTACTTGCCAGACCAGCATGTCTGGCCAAGTGAACAGAAGGATGCCAACTGTCTCAACCAGCTCTCTGTGATTTATCCAGGGCCTAATCCCACCCACCATGGGCTGGGTCTTCCCCATCAGCTAGACAATCTCCTTCAGGTTTGCTCTGGGCTTAACTCAACCATCAACTCTCTACAACTGTGCCCAGAGCCCAAACCCTCAACAGTCAAGTTGACACCTGTGCTTAACTATGACATTGACCCAATGGTTAATTTGTTTGCCATGGGGAAAAAAAAAAAGCTGAAATACTGGGCAGCTGTAACATTTCACCTATAATTCCAGACCCCAAAAGTGGGGCCGGGGAATCTCCAGAGCAAGCTAGCTGTTCACACTAGCTCTCGTGGTGTGTTCTGAGTTTCATTTGAAACCCAAGCTCAAAACAGTAAGGTGGAAGAGTTATAGAGGATGATTCCTGATACGATCCTCAGTCCTGTCTATGCACATGCACTAATATTCATGCTCTCTCTCACACACACACACCATACACACATACACATGGATTCTCACGTGGTGCTGGAAGACACTGTGGCAAAATTTAGAATTTCTTTTTTTAGTCCTGAGGATTGAATATAATGTGTTTTTAACAAGGGCATAACAATTCAATAAGTAATTCTGTTTGTAGAATTTCTCCCTAGGCAGTCTGTAGATATGAATGTGCATTTAAAGAGTCGACCAGAAGCATTGCTTACAATAGAAAAAAAATGGAAACACCATTAAATTACAGTTTTGGAATTCGGTTTGGTCATTATTTCCTGAAGTATTTTGAAGCATGCACAAGTTCTAAGATGGTTACTGTTCTAAGATGGTTCAAGTGACTGTAGAAATAGGAATAAGCCTACTCTTGTATTGGTGTAGTACATGTGGATACATTACACTCTCAGTCGAAGTGATTAGAGGATAGGAGTAAGGTAGGAGGTTATGTATGTATAAAGAGTATGTATGTGTATCTGAGTATATGTAAGCATGAAACATCAGAATGTTATTGATATATTATTAAAAGATATGTGATATATGAAGTCATTTCTATGAAAAGGATCTTTAAAAACGTTGCTGAGTGTGGTGCCACACACTTGTGCGCTTACCATTTGGGAGACTGAGGCAGAAGAGTTGGGGCTTTAGGGCATAAGACTCTACTCAAAAGGAAAACAAAGTTCACGACTGTGCATTAAAAGGCCACGGTGATCTTTTGGCATTTGGGATGGTTATTTTTCTTCATGTATATTTCAAATCCGTTCAGAGATGTTTGATGACTCCATTTGGCTTAATTCTTGTATTTTTAAAAGCTCCCGAATTATTGATTTTAATGCGAAAGTTGTGACTGTTCCTTTTGTTTTGCGGCACTTGCTTCAAGACATAACCGCTGCATCACTGAGACACGAATCATATTCTCTTGGCCAGATTATGTTGCAAAAGGCAAGAAATAAATTTTGGATTGGACTGAGCCTTTTGATCATCTTGTTTTCTGGAAGGCACATTTTAAAAATTTTTATTGAGGGCAAATACAGTGGTAGTATCTTTAGAGTAAGTCATAGGAATTTTCTACGTATAAAAGCATACTTAAAAGATTCTAATTGGTTTGCTCTAGGGTAAATTTCTTGTATTTTTAAAACTTTTTTTTATTTTATTTTGTGTGTGTGTGTATGGGGGGCATTGTATGTCCCTGTGGGGGGCCAAAGGTGACCTTGGGAATCATCCTGGATTGCTTCTACCTCCTCCTTGCTTCACTCCGGGATTTCCAGGCTCTGCCCACCAGGGCTGGAAGTGTAGGGCGCTACCATTTACACCTGGAATTTTTACATGGGACTTGGGATTGGAACTCAGAGTCTTAACCCCTGAGCCATTTCTCCAGACCAGTTTTTGTTTTTAAGAGAGAGTATTGGCTGAGCATGGTGTTGAATTCCTGTAACTCCAGCACTTGGGAGGTGCAAGCAGAAGGACCAGGAGTTCAAGATCAACCTTGACTACTTAACCCCCCCACCCCAAGAAAAAACAACAAATGGGCAGGGGTTAGGGTGGGAGGGGCAAGATGTGATGTCTCCAGCCTGTAATCTCACCATCCCATGTCAGCCTCCCCAGTTTAGTGAAATCCTGCCTCAGATCCCTTCTTCTACAAAAGAAATACTTTCCTACTGGAGAATTTTTATTGTAATAATTTGTTCTAGGTTCTTCCTCTGGGGAGAGTGCAACAGGAATGAAGAGCAGAGTTTATGGTAGAAAACACTGGTGTGGAGAATATATTGATAAATTCAGTCTACAAATTTATGAAGAGTCTTCCCTTTTCTTTTCCCACCAAATCCTTGAGTTTGGATAGTCTAAAAGCCTGGCACAATAAAATACATATACATCCTAGGTCAACGTGTTAGCACTATTTATTGTTTTCATGCAGTTATGAAGTACAGTTTTTTGAAAAGCTATTTCTACCATCTAAACAGAAATTCAAATTTATCAAGGGTAGGCAGCGGGATAATTTCATACAAGAACCATACTCTTACTTGTGATTGCAGTATATTTGGCAAGGGTGTTAGGAACATTTATGAAAGAACTGACGGGGTTGGAAGTGTAGCTTAGATGGTAGATGGTTTGCCTAACACTCATGATGCCCTGGGTTCAGTCCCTGGCACCAAATAGACAGGATATGGTGATGTAAACTTGCTATACCAGCACTAGGTACTGTAGAGGTGGGAGGGTCAGAGGTTCACGGTAACCTTTGGCTACCTAGTAAAACCAGCCCTGGTCACTAGAGACATGTCTTGGAAGGAAGGAAGACGGAAGGAAAGCAGTGGAAAGAAAGCAACAGATAAGAATGGAAAGAATGTGTTGACCGATGAACTAGGATTTGGAGTTGGAGCCTTAATTTTTCAGGGCTACACGTTGCTGTGTAAGAGCTAAGACTGCGCTCACTGCCATGTCACTGATACCTAACTTACTTGAAAGCCAGCAGTGGGAGTCAGTCTCTTCTCTTGGTTGAAGTGAGTTTTAGTCCAGAAGACCCCCCCCCCACACACACACTAAAGGGTAAATCTCAGTGCTGTGGAGGGCCTGCCAACTAGCCACAAGTGGAGATTCTGAGAGCTGGGCAGAAGATGGGGTGAGAGGAGGGATCAGAATTGCAGATTCTAAGATGAGAATGGGCCGTTTGGTGAATGAATTTGCTGTATGAGTCAGTTCTTGAAAAAAAAAAATCTTGAGTGGGCCAAAAGTGTAGCTTAATTGATAGGGTGCTTGCATAGCATGCGTGAAGACCTGGGTTTGAATCCCAGCACTGCGTAAAGCCAGGCGTTGGGTGGTGAATGCCTGTCATCGCAGCACCGAAAGTGATTCTTGGTCATGTAACACATTTGAATGAAGCCTGAGTTCCAGGAGATACTAGAAAACCAAACATCACTGCATGAGGGCTGAGAGATGGACAATCCTTACTTGCCGGACCAGCATGTCTGGCCAAGTATACAGAAGGATGCCAACTCTCTCAACCAGCTCTCTGTGATTTATCCAGGGCCTAATCCCACCCACCATGGGCTGGGTCTTCCCCAGCAGCTAGACAATCTCCTTCAGGTTTGCTCTGGGCTTAACTGAACCATCAACTCTCTACACCTGTGCCCAGAGCTCAAACCCTCAACAGTCAAATTGACACCTGTGCTTAACTATGACAGGTAGGAAGCCCGAATGTAACAGTTTTATCACTTTCCCCCCCTTTTCCTTCTGTGTTCTAATCTAATCCCCAGATGTGACTGTGACACGTAACTAACAGGAAGCCCGTGATATGGCCACCCAGTGGCTCATGATGGCTCGTGGTGGTGATGCTGATGATGGCCGTGGTAATTCTGGAATCTTAATATTGTTTATTTTATTTCTTAATTTAGTGCCTGACACAGATCACGTGACTGAGCAGATCAAGTACCAAGAGCGGAATCCTCACAGCCACTCTTTAGCAGACGATAGACGAGCCATAGGAAACTTGTCATAGTTAGACACAGGTGTCAACTGGATGGTAGAGAGTTTGAGCTCTGAGCACATTTGTAGAGAATTAGTGGTTAAGTCCAGAGTGAACCTGAAGGAGATTGTCTAGTTGAAGGGGAGACCCAGCCCATGATGGGTAGGACTAGGCCCTGAACAGGTAAATAAAATACAGAGAGCTGATTGAGGAAGTTGGCATCCTTATGTATACTTGGCTAGACATGCTGGTTTGGCAAGTAAAAATCGTCCCTCTCTCAGCCATTATGTAGAGATGCTATGGCCAGTTCCCTCGGCCTGGTGTTGGTGCGTGCTCTCCTGTCAAGCTGGACTATAGACTGTAATTGGACTATCAGTAAGAAAATAAACCCCTTGTTCCCTTAAGCCATTTGATGGTCATTTATAAGCAACCATGCAAGTGAACTGCAACAAAGCCATTTAATACACTAGTCCTCTTTGGGTTTTTCAACGGTACCCACATTCCTCCTCATTATTGTCTGGTTTCTTATCATTTAGCTCTAGGGTTAAATAGCGTCTACTTTGAGAGTTTGTCCCTGCCGACTTTTGAAAGTCATTTTTTTCCCCTTTTTTTCTGGAGAAGGGGCCTTGTGTTACTAGATAGCTTAGCGACCTCAGCTTTCCAATCCTCTTTCCTGTGCCTTTTGAGTGCTGGTACTGCAGGTGTATGCCACCACACTGGGCATATGCTTTGATGTACCCACTGTGTGTATGTTTCTGTATTGCTTCTCTCACCATCTAGTATTTTCTTGTATTGGGTATGTACTGGTCCATGGCCTTCCCAATACAGCTGCACTCTAAAGGATCTCGAGCAGGACCAATTCACCCCTGGCTCCAAGCTGACTGCCTCGCTCATAGCTGAGACACCAGCCAAGACTCCAGAGCTTGGAAATGCTACAACAGGGATTTGAACCTGGGAAACTTGACTGTGGAAACCCCATACCTGGCCTTTCTGTTGCTTCCAGTCTTCTTGACAGGACATGTTGGTTGAGGCTGGGCGATTCTTCCTTTCGTGCCTTAATCCACCCCTTGCAACCTTGCGTGGTGTTGACCGTACGTAGGCGACCTTCTGCTTCTTCAGCCTGTCCAGAGGTTGACCCTGGACAGGGGTAGCATCAGAGCCCAGCTAGGTGGACTGTAAGAGACTGCACCCCGCTGCTTGGCCCTCTGCTGCTTTGTTGTGCTCAGAGTAGACAAAGGAGCAGAACTTGGAGGACAGGCAGTCCTTGGGGTGGGAGATGGTGAGATTGATACTGTGCTTGTGACGTGAATTTCTTTCTCTGCCTTTCTCTCACTGCTGTGCAAGGCTTTTAAGCGGCGGGTGAAGGAGACGGCAGGTTTCAGAGGCACCGACATTTGGCACCGGATAAGCCCTGGGCGGATGCCCAGAGGTAACTGAGCCATTGAAAGAGCTGCTGGAGCTGTGTGGGGGAGGGGGGGTGAGAGTGCCCCAGGTAGCTCCTTCACACTGTCTCTCAAACCTCCTTATGGTGTGGCAAGCGTCCTGACAGTGTGCTGTTGTGTTTGGGATAAATGATATTTGCTGGCTGAGGAGATCCAGTGTTAGGACGAGGATGAGGAAAATGACCTTTGTTGACCTTTTAGAACATTCTCTGTTAGTCACCACTGTGACCAAGTTGTATTAGGGAGTCAGTGCTCCATTTTTTTTTTTTTTTTTCTCTTACATTTAAAGACTTAGACAGAAAGGGGATTTTCTATTCCTCCAGCTTTCATTTTTTTTTTTCTTCCTTCTCTTGAAGCTTTACTGGGCTGGAATACCTGGGCTTTGAAGGGACGTCTTTGGGCAGGTCTGTTTTTTTCCACGAGCCCTGGGGACTGAGGGGTCAGACCTGGAACCCTGGTGGATATTCAACCCTGAACGAGGAGCACAGTTGGCCTGGCAGTGGGTGAAGTGTCTCGCCTGCCTTGTTCCCAGCACTGGGCTCCGATGCGGTCATGTGGATCTTAAGACTTGTTACGCCTGCCGGACAGCTGTAGACAGGGCTATTCATGGGAGGGAAGCGGGACTTGTTGGATCTGTTCCAAGCCAGAGGAAGTGTGTTGCTTATGTAGACAGAAGGGAAAAGTTAATTTCATCGAACCTTACTTGAACCCAGAAGTTTGAACTGGACGCTGATATGAGGGCCTCCTCGGAAGAGGAGAACGCGTGAGATCATTTGGACAGTTGTAAATAGTAGTTAAAATGTAATCTGAAGCCATGGGGAAAGGGATACAGGTGGCTAGACTTTTTTTTTTTTCTGTTTCCTTCAGTGGTGTGAACAGTTAGTCATTGACCACGTTATTACTTTGATATTTGTCTTTGTAGCTTTCTTTGCTTAATAAGAACTGACTTTTAATTCGATAGTTGGGATATGAGCCAGTGTGTTTGGGTTTATTTATTCTCTAATTGATGGCTTGACGACCCAGCAATGGAAGCCAGGTTTGAGTCCTTTCAGTCTGACATCCCTCCATCCCTGGCTGAGCAGTTGGCCGAATCAGCAGGTGGGCAAAGCTTCGGCCTTCTCTGCTGCTCCTGCCTCTGAATAATCAAATCCCAGGACCCAGTGCCATCCTGTGGGCTTCTCCAGCAGAGGCTTGCTCTCGCCACCCAGTTACCCTGGAGAATTTTTGGCGCTGCTTCCTTGGCAGTTGAGATTCCAGTCTGGGGCAGTGCAAACTCACTGGCTCTGAAAGTCGATGAGAAAGAAATCAGTTCTGCGCTCCATGACACGCAAAATGCAAAAGTAGCATTTCATCGATGAGTATTTTCTCATTATGTTTGTGTGTGTGTATGCGTAAGGGCGCGTGTGCAGACTGTAGCATGAGTATAAAGGTCAAAGGACAACTTCAGTGTTGATTCATCTTGTTTGAGGCAGGGTCTGTTTGTTGTATGCTTGTATATGTGTTTGTATGTGTGAGCATATGTACAAGAGGACAGTGTGCCTGTGGAGGCCGAGGGTAATACTGGGAATCATCCTGAATTGTTCCACCTCCTTATTGTCTTGCTCTAGAGTTTCTAGGCTGTATTTCCAGGGCCGGAATTGGAGGCCACTGTAATTTCTGCCTGGCATTTTGTGTGGCATCTGGGGATATGAACTCAGGTCCTTTTGCTTGCAAGGCAAAGACTTAACCCCTGAGCCATCTCCCCAGTCTGAGTTAGTCTCTTGTTCTCTACTGACCATCTACCAGTGGGAGGGCTGCGATTATTGACACACATTACTTTATTGCATTCAGCTTTATGTGAGTTTTGGGGATGTGAACTCAGAACAGTCAAACTCTACAAAAGCAAGGACCAATACATCCCTGGCCCTGAGCCCATGTCTAGCTCATCAGAGATCAGCAATAAATGCTTATCTAATGAGCAACACTTTAGTGCTTGGATGTGCCAGAGCAGAGATTTGAACTCAGAGCATCTGACTGTAGAAACTGCAAGCCTTCTCCTCAGCCCAGTGACAAGGATTTTCAAATGAACCTTCTTTTGGTGTGTGGCTGACTGATGGTTCTTATGGGTATAGCTTGAACATTTTAACCTTAATTATGTGATGGTTTTTTTTCCCCTCAAAGAGCAGGACCCCTGCCATGACATTTCTAACTTAGCAGAGAGTTCTAGTTAAGGGACTTTGTGTCTGTGAGGTAAGGTCAGCGCCTGGTGCACTTTCAGAAGCGTTGCCACTCAGTCCTCTCATTCAGCAAGCTAGTGCTTGCCAGTGCATTCCATTCTCTTTCCTCTGTAAGGTTTTTTGCATGCTGTTTTGTATGAGTCAAAGTACGGTGGAGATGTATCTTGAGACTGACACCCTGTCTCGACTGCCTGTGACTGAGGCCATACAGTATTCATTCTGGAAGTCTGTGTGTGTGTGTGTGTGTGTGTGTGTGTGTGTTTGTGTTTATTTTGAGTGTTGAGACTTTGAGTTTGTCTCTCATGGTGCTTCTAAGTCAGGCTGCATGACAGAGTTTTGTCTGACTCAATGTCAGACTCATGTCAGACTCAGTTAGGTAGGGAGAGGGTCCTTCCTGGTGTCAGTTTCCTTAAAGTCCTCTGGGTTTTCGAGTTCTCTGACTTAGAGAAATTCTGGAAAACTGTAGTGAAGTAAACATCTTTGAACAGTTTTAGATGGTACTAGAGTTCCTGATATAGAAACTTTCTCTCCTCTTTCTCCTCCTTCTTCGTCCTCTTCCTCCTTGTCCTCCTCCTCCTCCTCCTCCTTTTCCTCTTCCTCCTCTTTTTTATCCTCCTCCTCCTCTTTCTTCTTCTCTGTATTTGAAGTTTGGGATGTGCTGAGAGAAGATAAAATAGAAGAAAGTGTTTCAGGAGGATCACAACACCTGGGTCTGCTGTCAGTCTTGTGGCCATTGAATCAGAACATCCCACCCAAGCATTGAGCAATGGCCTCAAGTTTCCTTACCTTTGCCTTTAACCTCTGCCACCATTAACTGTCCATCTTGAAGTGTGGTGCACTTGCGCATATGCCCACTGAGCCATCTCCCTAGCCCTCCTATGTAAACTTTTAAAAAAATATTTATTTTGGGGGGAAGGAGAGGAGGTACATGCCTGCCATGGTGCATGGGTGGAGGTCACAGGAAAACTTTGGGAAGCCAATTCTCTCCTTCCACATGTGAGTTTCCAGGTTGGGATCAGGTGTCTTACCTGCCAGGCTATCTCACAGGTCCTCATGATGTGTACTTGGTCCTCATGATGTATACTTTGTAAGACCTTGTTTTCAAGTCTGGTGGCTTTGTGATTTGCAATCTGGCTTGTCAGTTCTAGCTAGTTCTAGCTTTCTGCCATGTTCCAGACAGCATCTCTCATTGTCTGCAGCAGTGAACGCCAGGCTAGCTGACCAATGAGCATCAGGAGATTCTCCTGTCTCTGCCTCGTGTCTCATCATAGGAGTGCTGGGATTACAGATGTGTGCTGGATTACCTCATGAGGTTTACAGGGTTTGGGGATCTAAATTCACTTTGACTGCTGGGCACCTTCCTAGCCTTACTATGTATACTTTGTAAGACATTGTTTCCAAGGCTGGTGCCTTTGGGATTGATTTATGATGGGGGAAATTCTTGCAAATAGGGTGCTAGATGCCTTGTTTTCTTTCTGGTCAGAGAAGAGTGTTGCATATGTACTAGCTTTCTTGTTTTTTTTTTTTTTTTTACATTTTTGAGACAGGCTAGCCTTGAACTCCTGTGTAAGCTGAGGAAGCTCTTAAACCTCTGGTCCTGACATTGTAAGCATGTTGTACCACACCTGGTGTATGTAGTCATGGGGATCAGAACAGGTTGTCTCTCTGGTACTTCTGTTCAATATAACTGCCTCCTTTGAAATGAAGTCATTGTCTCATTCTTTTAAAATGGGTCAATTTAAAAATCTACAATGATTTGTTTGTCAGAGATGGGTTAAGAAGTTAAAATGGTTCCTAGACCACTGAGCAAGTTCATTGGCACACTATACAAATATTGCAGAAGTCTTGAGACTATGTTTAGATAACCCAACCTAACCCTCAGTCTCTTGTAGACTTCAGGTTATCTCCTGGCACACTGGCTTTTTTAACTTCTTTGAAGATTTAGGAAGGGAGTGTCAGGTGTTCATTGATTAGACAGGCTTCAAGATTGAGACATTACGGTTGCTTCTCTGTGTGCCATTGTGCGTCTGTGTCGGAATTTAACGGGACCTTTTCCCAGAGTCAGTTTTGAGGTTGATGATCATAAGATGGTGCTTGGCGAGGGGTCTTCATGCCTGTTACTCCATTCTGGAACAGAAACTTGGGCGCAGACACTGGCTGGATTGACAAGTGGGATAAGTGTCAGTGTACCAGCCCAGAGGAGCTAGACTTGTATTTAGTTGAGTCAAAGTAAACACAAAATAGAATGAGTAAAATCTACCCCAAACAGACTCAAGAGCAAAGTAGGGTTCCTAGAGATACATGAATTCCACTTGTCAGTGTGTTGTCAGTTTCAAATGATCCTGTCTTGTGAAATTCACAATGCAAATATTGACTCAGAACTGGAAGGATGGAGTTGAATTTATTGCCGTGGGAGGTTCCCGACCTCGAAGCTCAGCTTTTGAGGGAGCTCAAGTCAAACTCTTCATATTTTGGTTGATTCTGTTGCCTCCATGTAGTTCCTGTAAGTGTCCAGGGTGGACAAATATTAAGGGTCATGTTTTAAATGTGTTATACAGCACATGATATGTTAGACACCTACCGCAATGCCGCCTCCATTTTAATGGCGTTCGTATAGAAATCAAAACGAATCATTTTGACTCACATGTTCATTTTCAAGAGACATCAGCTGTTACTCATTAGGAGGCCCAGGGCTGGGGGAGCCACGCACGTGTGGAGGCCTGTTCTCTGTCTCGGGGTTCCAGTGGGGCAGATGCTGTGTGAGGAACCTGACATCCAGGCAGGTTGCTCAGAAAGAGAGCTTAGCGAGTATGCGCGCTTAAAGGAGGCTGTAGGAAAAAAGTGGAAAGCCGTACAAACCGCACCTCCTCATCTGCCCTTTGCCCCACAAACCTCTGTGCCAGAGGCCAGTGGCACCACCTGTGGTCATCCTCCTGTTTGGACCATTGGCTTGATTGGGTATCTTCACTTGTGCCTTCCTCCTCCTCATCCTGTGAAGCTTCTATTCTTTTTTTATTATTAATACATTTTTTATTATTATTTCAGCTCATACAAACTTAATATGTACACCAGTTCCCTCCCTCCCTCCCATACCCCTGCTCCCCCTCTCCACTCCCCTCTCTCCCCATCCCCCAGTGCCTCCCGCCCCAATTCCCAGAGAGTCCTTTCTTGTGTATGCCTGATTCTCCTCTGGGCCCTTCTCTCTGATGATGTACAAGGACCCAGTGGCCTTTCTCTGAACCCTTTCCCGTGTTCCCCTTAAGTATAGGAACACTGCTGTGGCTGCCAATCCCTTGCCTCCAAGGATCTTGGTGCCTTTAGCAGATGCTAGACTTTGTGAGGTCAATAGTGTGTTGGACATTGCGCAGGGATGCAAAGTCCAATTATGATTGCTTCAGCCCTAACTTTATGGAGTATCTTGCATATCATTGCTCCTCCCATCCTTTTGCTCTTACACTCTTAACGCCCCCTCTTCCGCAAATTTCCCTGAGCTTCAGGATGGGGAGAGATTAGGCTGGCCTAGTTCTAGGTGGTTGATATAGAGTCTCTGAAGTTCTGGATTGTGGTTTGTTGATTTTCTTTTGCAGTTTTGCTGCTCCTGCAATGCCCTTCACTCCATCCTGGTGGGCATTGTATGTCACCCCCTTTAAAAGTGACTTGTTTTTTCTCCCTTGAAGCTCTCAGCACCAGTTCTTTATCTTGAATGTGGAGTGTTTTAATTATTATTTGTCGTGGCAAGCTTCTGTTTTGGTCATATCTCTTTGGGGTGCGGAATGCCTCTTGTATATGGATGGGTCTCTCTTTTTTTAGATGAAGAAAGTTTTCCTTGATGATCGTTTGAAAAATTTCCTCAGGGGTGGTATTTTGAGATTCTTGCTCTGGTATTCCATGAATATGCATGTTGGGCTTCTTCAGGGTGTCCCATATCTCCTGGATATTTCTCTCAAGTATCTTTTTGGCTTTATCAACCTCTTCCATTGAGCTGGTTAATACTCCCACTTTATCTTCAAGATCTGAAATTCTGTTTTCTGCTTCCTTAGTTCTGCTGCTAAGATTCTCTGTGGAGTTCTGGGTTGAAGATAACTTGTCTTTTAGCTCAGTTTTAAACTCTGCTTGAGTCTGCTCTATGCCAGTTTTTGATTTTTGCACTGTTTTTCTCAACTCCTCCAAGTGTCTGTTGTGTTCCTCTTCAAAGCGATTGATTCGATTATTTAATTCCTCCTGGATTTCCTCTTTCATAGTATTGAACATGGTAATGATCATATTTTGAAGGTCGTTGTCCTGGGTCAGGCTTTCTTGGCCATTTTCCATGGGTTTGTTCTGGTTGGAGTCTAACATTATGGGATTAATACCTTCAGTGGGAGATTTGTTTACTTGAGTGTTGTTTCTCATGGATTTGCACTTTGACTTTGGCATTGTCATTTTAACTCTTAAGATCTTCTTTTAATTTCTGTGCGTTTTTCACTAAACTGAATTATTTGGCCTGGGGTTTTGGGGGTGCGGGGAGACGGATCTTACCTAGGTCGAGGTGAGTCCAGGCTGGACCCCGCGCGTCCCAGGCAGCGGAGTGGGGGAAGGAAGGATGGGGCGTCGGCGGGCGGTATTTAAGCTGGGGGACCTGGGGGCGAGCCCGGGCTCAGGGGGGTGCCCTCTCCTCCTCCCAGGCCCTGCGCGCGGCTCAGGCTAAATGATGGGAGGAGCTGGGTCCCTTGGGCGGCCTGGGTTCTGGGAGTGGGCAGGGACCGAGCTTACCTAGGTCGCGGTGCGGTGAGGCCCGGCTGGACCGCGCGCGCGTCCCGGGCGGCGGAGTGGAGGGAAGGAAGCTTCTATTCTTCAAGCATCAGTATGTATGCTCCCCCCCCCCCCCCCCCGTCCCCCAGCACCATCAATGTCCGTCTGTCCCTCTTGCTCCCTTGTTATTTCTATTTGTGACACTTCTGGCTTTTGTATAGACTTTCTTCATTAGGCTTTGTGACGTCGCCCCTCAGCCCAGTCTCTGTCCACAGTAAATGCACAATTAAGGCTCACTGTGCTTATGAACGAGTGAAAGAGATCAGATATCCTCACGTACCGTCTGCATTCACTCAACAAATGATCATTGCCCCATCCCCGGTGTGGGAAGCCGGGTTCACAGGTGAGCAAGGCCCATCTTCCCGTTAAATGCGCCTCTGGCTAGTTGAGACAGAGCAACGTAACCCAGTACCCTTGCGCAAAACTAGCTAGTGTAGAAAAGGGAACTAGGAAGGGGAAGGACGAGGTGCAGAGGCTGCTCAGCAGGGGGATGTGTGTCCAGAAGAATGCAAGGAGGCAGCCTTGTGCCAGCAGGCAAGGAACAGGGCAGGCGTGGGGAAAAACAGTGCATCGAGTCTGTAGCTGCTCGTTGAGCGTGGTTAGGAGATAGGGACAAGCGGAAAGGTGAAGGACAGATTTTGACAGCTGTGTAGAACTGCCGAAGGGAGCTAGTTGCAGGATCTAAGTGGGGTTGGTGCCTGGCTCTAAGCTGTTTTATGGGGGGGGGGTGTATTAGTCAGGGTTCTCTAGAGTCACAGAATCAACAGAATGAATATATAAAAAAGGGAATTTGTTGAGTTGGCTTTCGAGATATGGCTGAGGTAGTCCAACGATGGCTGCCAATCGTTGCTCAGTCCCGTAGTCCAGTGGGTGACGGCTGAAGGCTGGAGGATTCCTAGAGTCTCTAGTCGTGTTGAAGACTTCGACAGTGGGAGAGCTGGAGGGTTGAAGAAATGAAACCCAGCAGCAGGAGAAAAGAGGGTTTCCTAGCACAGTTTCAGAGAGTCTCTCCTCTGTCTTCTGTTCTGTGGTTCCTTTTATCTGGTCCACTACTGGGAGGTTCCAATGAGATCTGGGAGGTTCCAATCGGATCTAGGGCTGATCTTTGTATTATCCAGATAATCTCTTCAGGTGGTCTCAGCTGATCTTGCCAGATGTGGTCTCAGCTGATCTTAGTTAATGCCAAGTGTGTCAAGTTGACACCCAGGATTAACTGTCACAGGGGAATAACTTGGTTGATGGTGTGAATGGTAGACTTGAAGGGAGCAGTGTTGGAGGAGGCAGCCAGCAGGGGGTTGTGAAAAACCATTGGGGATTTAGAGTAAGTGGGAATGGAGGGGAGAGATTTGAAATACGGTGACAACATACACAAGGCAACTACCTTCCCTGTTTGTTTGCTTGTTTATTTATTCATTTGCCTAGGGTAGCCTTCAACTTTTGGCCATCCTGCCTCTACCCTCCTGAGTGCTAGGGTCTTAGACATACTCCACTATGTCTGATTTATGCTGAGAACTGAAACCAAGGCCTGGTGCCTCGTGCATACTGGACAAACATTCTATCAGCTGAGCTGTATCTCCACCCCAGGTTTTCATTATTTTCCCCAAATCATTATATAACTGAGATTGTCAACTTGATTCATTAGCTCTTTCTCTCATATTTAAAAATTTGGTTATCTTTTATTTTGCTTCTTTGTCATTAAATTGCTTTGTCAGTGGTTTATGTAAGTAATTTTTTTATTTTATTTTAATATTGATTGCCACTATATACCCTAAGCTAGCTTTGAACTCATGAACTCTCTGCTTCTTCTTCTCAGTGCTTGGTCACAGCTCTGGCTTGTACCAGCTCTGGCTTATACGCGACTTTAAACTGAATGAATTTTCAGTGATATTTGTGTTCTTTCCTATTGGTATTTTGGAAGAAAAGTTACATTTTAGGAAAATGTAGACACAATGAGAAAAAGTTTGTTCATGCAAAGTGACACCCAGTAACAGTTCTTTGAAAAGGTGGTGGAGAAAGGTAACATTAATCTCAATTTTAAAGTAAAGACAACAGTCTTGGGCAGGTAAAAGAAAATCTATATGGGAAAAGAGCTTGGGAACTATTCAGATCAACTATAATTGAAGGCCAGGGTGTTTAACATGGCGCCCTGAAGATAATGTCATCCTGTATTACTAATTTCAGCTTCAACAGAGGAGAGAGTAAGCGCAAATTAAAAATAAATTAAGAGCAGATGTTGAAGAAAATACCTTTCATTTAGGAAATAATTAAGCGTGGAAAGGTCTTTGGAGTTCAGTCAATAAACCTGACTGCTCGAAGTTGTAATTATTCCTCTAGCTGATGCTTTGCTTCCGGGTGCTGTGCTGCCGAGGTTGGGAGTGGGAGAAAGACGCGGCTGTTGCTGTGTGGATAGGATGGAAAGTTCCATCCTCTCCCGTCCTGGTAATCAGGAGACTAACTTGAAATTCCAGGGGGGTGTGCTAGCGGTACAGATGTGGCGGGTTGTTAACCTTTGAAGACGCTTCGAGCGTTACCAGCTGTAGGTGGCTGATGCCTATTGTGTTTGGTTTGGCAAAACTCACAGCATCGTACCTCATTGCTTCTGCTGCATGTCATGTGCTTGGGTTGGCCCAGGGAGAACAGGTGTCAAGTGTCTGTCTCCCCTGAGAGGGCAGTTACCTGAACTTTCAGGCACACAGTTTAAATGGGTTTCACAGTTTTAAAGTAAGGCAGCACCAACCCCATCGACTCATGGGACGTGCGTGTGCCCTTGTTGGACATTTCTCAGCTATCGATGTCTTGGGGCTTGCTTTAGATTGTATTTTAAAGAGCTAATCGTATCAGCATGATGGTTCTCTAAAGCAACTTCAGAGTAAACACAACCCAGCCTCATGATGTGTTGAAGGCACTGTATCTGCAGTCCAGCATGTAGAAAGTCCTCTTGACACACAGTTTATATATTCATAAGTATATGGAAAATGCAAATATGTTTGTGGACATTAAAGACTGAAGCAAGCATTGAGTAATACTTTAAAATCATGCCTATAGCATTTAGCTCCTCAAAAAATAGCATTAGAAATGTTTATGAAATGGGTGTTAATTACCTAAAAATGGCTTTCTTTCTTCCTTTCCTTCCTTTCCCTTTCCTTTTTTCTTTTTTTTCCTTCTTTCTTTCCTTTCCCTTTCCTTTCCTTCCTTCCTTCCTTCCTTCCTTCCGTCCTTCCCTTCCTTTCCTTTTCCTTCCTTCCTTCCTTCCTCTCTCTTTTCTTTCTTCTCTTTTCTTCTCTTTCTCTTTCTCCTCCCCCATCTCAACCTCTCTTTCTCCCTTCCCTCCTACCTTCCTCCTTCTCCTTCCTTTCCTTCCTCTCTCTCTCTCTCTCTCACCCCCATTTGAATGAAGCACCTTAAGGAAACAGACTGATTCTTGTTAATGTTTTCGTGCTTCGTGGTTGCAGCTCAGTATAAAGGTTGGTTAAAGTTAGTTAAGAAACCAAAGAAACCTCCAGGTATAGTTACAGATTTCCAAGGATACTAAGAGCTTTAGAAGTCAAATAGAACCACCTCCCACTCGCTGCCAAGAATTCCTTACATGATGTTCTTTAACAGATAGCTCCTTCCCTGGCCTGGCTTGGTAGAACATTTCCAGAATTGGCGAGGTCATTACATTACAAGCAGCTGCTTCTAGACAGAACAACTGCAGTTCATAATAATAACAAAATGTTAGCATCTGAGAGAGTGGTATTTTATGTGAATTATCTCTAATCCTCACAATATCCTTATGAATTAGGCATTAATTATTTTTATCTCCATATTCCAGATAAAGATGGTGACTTCACCAAGACTCCGGTACTTTCCCAAAAGCCACTCTGTTAATTAGAGGTGTCCACCTCTCTCTGATTTAAGAGTTAGAAAGCTTGGGCATAGAACCCCATTTTACACATTTATTAGTGATAGCTTTTCTTTAGTTATACATCCATGTTTTGAAAGACAGTGGCTGCTTTACCATCAGGGCATGAAAGCAGCTGCCCCAAAGAGTGGCTGTTGAACTCGAATTCACATTTAATGGCCCCTGCATCTTACACGTGATGTCTAGAGAGCATTTTTTATCAACTGGTATTGCAGTAGAAAGGCAGCTTGGCCAACCCTTCCATGTCTCTTTAACTAGATGGAAAAATCTGGGTCAACTATTCTCTTCCAGTTGGAGAGACTCTTAACTGCCAAAAAAGGGCATAGAGGAATCCAATTTTATAGTCATTGAGTGACACTTTTCCTGGGGAGATGCCACACAAATGTCTACTCATCCCAAATAGGAATTCGACAACAGACTAAAGTAATGATTATGCTAAGGTCCAGCTTGACAAATCAATGCATTGATTGGGGCTACTTACAGGAGCAGGGTGAGGGTTACTTCCAGGAACAAGATGAGCTCAAAGGCAGCTATATCACCAGACTCACAGAAGCTGCAACCCTGCAACTTTCTGCTGCATGACTTGCTCCTAGAAGTTCCTGATTTCTGGACTGCTAAGTTCTCTTCCAGACTGCTTGTGTGACTGGAGATACCCACCTCCCCCCTAAGTAGCTTTTCCTCCTCTGTGGGAGAGCCCCTCCCAATTTTGTTGGTTTCAGGAACTTTCTGAGCATAAAGACCTGCTTCCTGGCTGAGTCTTCTTCCAGGACAGGCTGCTTCAAATCATTACATTCCTTGGGTTAGACTGGAGACAAAGTCTAAGATGGCATTGTGCTGTGCCCAGAGGAAAAATACCATGCCACGGTAGAGTGGCCAAGGGCTCAGAATATGGAATCATTTTTACCATTTCATTCACCAAAGCCTTTTTCACGTTTTAGAATACTTAGTATTGTTTTTATTTCGTTTGTGGTGTGTCATTTTTCAGAACTATCATATTGGAAAGACAATCAAAAGTAACTTTTCTGACAGTTGTGTAATACTGAATACATACTCATTAGCACGAAGATTGGCAGTTCTTGGATTTAATGGGATCTGTTCTCTGCCTTGAGCATTGTTTGCTTAAAAGTTTCTATTATGTTGGGGGAGGTACTTAATTTGACTTTCATTTTTTAAGTGAGTTTATTGATTAAAACTTAAAAAGCTTAGCTTCTGCCTTAATTCACACATTTCAGATTTTCCTTTGTGCTATGAGCGTGGTGAACCAATTACACATTCCACTTAGAATGTGCCTCGTTGGTTCCTTCAAAAATGTGAAAGTGCTATTGAACCAGTTTTTACGGTGCTATTAATCAGCGTAATCAGTATTAATACGCTCCTTCAGCAGTTCAGTGCTGCCTGTCACTAATATGACAGGGCAGATTTTACATCTTTTGCACAAAGACTTTTCCACGTAGTAGGAGAATAAAAGGAGATGAGGGTTTTAATTGTTAGCAATCAGAAGCCGATGTGATTAAGATTGGCATTTCAAATAAGACAAATCAAAGATTATGCTGGGAAATATTTCATCCCTTACCAGTTCTTTCATGGATTTGAGTGTATTCTTGTTTACCAGTACCTGAAACTTTAATTGTAGGTCCACAAGTGAGTAATAAGTCTGCTAAGAAGTAGTTTCTGGATGGAGTTAAGTGTTTTCAGTGTGGCCCCAGCTGGCTCCCATCTCCCTTTGCATCTTGATGGACTCTCAGGTTTCTGAAGTCTTTAAATCTCCTCAGTATTTCAAATGCATCTTTGGTTTGTAATATGGCCACCCTGAAGACACAGATTCCTGCAGGATTATGATTATGTGCAGAGTTTTCTATTAAATATGAATGACTCCTAGAGGAGACACACCCTGATATATTTCTAGTGTGTACACTCAGCACGCTTATCTGTCCAGGAGATCATTAGCTGTTCTAAGTAGAGAAAAGAAGGAACCATGGGGTGATGGCTGGCATAGAGGTGAGTGGCCTTCTCCAGTGAGGCCTTCCTGGGAGGGAGAAGGGCAAGAAGCTGAGGAGGAGGAGGAGGATGGTGACACCCTTGTATAGACTCTGTCTAGTGGGAGCTGGCTGGAAAAATCAGACAGAAGTCCCAGAAGGATGGTCTTATTCTTCAAATAATATTATGGTGATAGGTTCCTATCTGCAGCATTTAACTCCATTTGATGCCTTCAGTGCCCAGGGTACCAAACTACTTGCTTCAGACTCTGTAACAGAAAAGGACATCATGTTTCCTTCCCTTTATAGTGTAGCCCATGAGCTGAATCATCCCTTGCTGGTTCAGCCAAATCTCAGAGGACAGGAGAAAAAAACAGGCTCAATGCAGGAGAGGGAGAGAGAAGGAGGGAGGGAGGGGGAGAGAGAGAGAGAGAGAGAGAGAGAAAAGAAAGAAAGAAAAGAAAGAAAGAAAGAGAAAGAAAGAAAGAAAGAAAGAAAGAAAGAAAGAAAGAAAGAAGAAAGAAAGAAAGAAAGAAAGAAAGAAAGAAGAGAACCAGAATTGGAATATTTTTTCTCTGATTAAAAAAAAGTGATGCATAGAAAGTCCACCAAAGAATGAGTAATAAAAACATCATTTAGGGTTTTGCTGTTGATATGTTGATATACTATCTTTATGATTTTATCGGGCATATGAATTATACCACTTGATATCATGTTAATATAATTTAGAAGTAAAATTAAGTAAACTTCCCATAATTTGGATACTAGATTAAAATCTAATTTCTAGGAAATTGTTATGTCAGTGATAAACTTCAAATGTAGTTGACCTGTGCAATGGCAGTTTTATTATTTGAACATTTGAACTGGGTTCTGCAAGGAAAATGATAAGGGAAGTGGGCACTTTCTCAGAATTTTTCATTTCTGATTCTTGTCTGTACACGCAGACATCTACAAGTCTCTCTAGCTACTCTGTGTGGAGAAGCAAGCATATGTCCATCAAGGGGTGACTTGCTTAAATAAAGATCTACTTATGAAAATTTGTCCAGACTGTTGTCAGAAATCTTATATTAGATGCTTAATGCACTATATAATACGAATTTCTTAAAAAGTAACTTGCTGTAAATGTTCACTTAAACACTAAGTTTCTGTTGTACATGTTGTATGGATGGGTCACATTTATTGTTTCATATTCCTAAAGTGCCAAGATAGGAGCACATTATATTGAGTGCTACTTATCAATCAGTGCACATGATAAATGATTCAATATATAATAATTGTTGTGTATGAAATAGAAGACAAATGGCACCCCAAATGCCTTCTAATACTATACATTAGAATATTAAATTGATTTAACAAGCAACATCAATTTTTGTTACAGGATTTTTATATTTTTTTATTTTTGTAAATAGTTTTGGGGTTCTTACTAAAAAGCACATTCAAGTACTTTTCAAGCATCTCTCTGTGTTCTTAATGTATGTATATATGAAATGTGCATATTTAGTCAAATGAAAGAATTTTATTGCACATCTACAGTAACTTTTATTGATCTGTCTGCTTGTTTATATTGGTGTTCCAGTTTGAAATGTTTTCAAATGTAGAAAAATTGACATCATTGAATATTTTATGGTACTGGATGATTTTCTGCTTTTTTAAGTTGATTAATAGCAGTCAGTAATGGCCAAGATGCTGAAGTGTAGTGAAGAAGTAATTTGCAGAAATGAAACAGAAATCTGAATGACATATTTTAAAAAATGCTAACTATTAAATTCTTTGACTATCCAACCAGAGTACTACTAAATAGAGGATGGAAAGGTAGAACTCATGTGGTATAAATACACAATGCCATGCTGACAACAATAGAAGAAACTGCTGTGTAGTCACAGGCTGTACCATGTTATGTTTATTTTGGCATTTTGGGGCAATTGGTTTTTCTTGTCATCCATTTTATTTGATAAGTTCTTTTTCACAGGTAAAGAGTTCAAAAGCATTATCAAGAAGAATCTTTCCAACCTGTGGATGTACACCCATTTGTAAAATATGCTTAAGGGCTGCATAGAAAACAAGATTGCTGTGTAGAAGGTCAGTTTGGAAGATAATAGAAATGCAACTGCCACCTATCTTTGAGTGACTCTGTTTGATAATTGGCACATTAAACACAGTGTCAACAACTAGAAATAATTATTTCCTGTCCATATTCTTCTCCTTCTCCTCTCATGTCAGGTTCAGCTACTTATAATACTGGGGCTCCATTTATTATAATGTTTCATGAAGTTGTAAGCCAGAGCTTAGAGTGGTGTTACACACTAGTAAGCCCAGTACATGGGAGGCAGAGGCTGGAGATTCAAGAATTCAGGGCTGGAGAGGTGGCTCAGGGGTTAAGCCTCCGCCTTGCAGCCTGAAGGTCCTGAGTTAGGATCCCAGATCCCACCTATAGATGCCAGGTGGAAGCGGGGCCTGCGCTTCTGGTCCTGGTAGAGCGGAGCCTGTGAATCCCGGGGCAGAAGGAGGTGGAGGTGTCCATGGTGGTTCACAAATTCGTCCGTGGTTCTACACATACACCGACACACACACGTACACACACACACACACACACACACACACACACACACACGCGTGCGCACATACACACACATATGCACACAGTTGAATAAATAATAATAATAATAAAAAAATTTAAAAAAAAAGAATTCAATGACATTTTCAGCTACACAGGATGCGAAGTCAGTCTAGGTCCGTGAGACCCACTCTTAAAAAAAAAGGAGGGGGCTTTAAAAAATTGCTAAAGAAATAGCATCAATTTCAATTTATTATTATATTTATTTATTTTATTTATATTTATATAAATATATATTTATATTTATAATATATTATATTTATTTATTTATTATTTATATTTATTATATTATTATTATTTTTGGAAAAAATCATTTTGGTGCTCATCTAAACTAGATAAACAACTTAGTAGTTTGCACAGTCTCAGTACTTGGTTCTTTCAAAGTAAAAATATATCACTTATAGCTAAAAAAAGCTTTAGAAAGAATTTAAGGATCCTTTGAAAGCTTAGTAATTTTAATGACCCTTTTCAACTTAAATGAAATAAGACATGTCAATAAGATAAATAAGATAGAAAATAGATGAAACCTTGAAATCAGAGGTGGTTATGAATTATCCAAGAACCTTGGCTACACACCCTTCAGAGGCTAAAGTTTGACATAATCCTCACACCTCGTACTCAATGGGATGCATTGTCATGGAGGGTCCTTTTCCATAAATCATTCCCTCTTCCCAGTGTCAGTGACAATGAGGAGCCCTCAACTGTGTGTTTTCTCTGGGTGTTTCTAGTGGCATTGAAAATATCTTGAGCCTTTATTTTCTTCCTCTCTCCATTGGGCTTCCATGTCCCTCAGGACTCCAACCTGTTGCAAACCTGCACTAATGACTTGATGAAATTGTTTTTGTCAAGAACAAGAAAGTTGTGAATGTGATGCCCGTGGCAGCTGCAAAAATCAGAGCTGCATTTGCTGCTCTGCAACCGCTTTTGCTCAGTCCACAGAGAGGGGAAAAGCTGGGGCTCAAGCCGTTTGCTTGTGGAACCATGATAATTTTGTAGTAGGTCATATGGTAGGACTTAAAGTTGTTTAATTATAGCATTGGGGAGTTCTCTCGTAATAATAATAGTTAGCATTTATATAGCCTGTTTCATCTTCAAAGCATTGCACAAGCACTAATTAATTCTCACAGCATGCCTAGGAGGGGGTATCACCATTCCCATTATACAGATGTGGAAGTTAATTCAAGCCAGTTAAGAGTCTTGCCATAGGCATAGTGGGAAGGCAGAGTCAAAAGGCAGGTTGCAAACTTAGTGGCTTGTACCTAAATCCTTTTCCTTGCCCCTAAATTAGGGACACCCTAATTCCACCCTTTTCCTCCTTATCTTCCCATCTTTTTCTTTTCTTTTTTTCATTCTTAGACAGGAGACTGTGATTTTTGCTTCCATCTTCCTCTTAAAAAATAGGATTTATTTGTCGTTGTTTATTTAAATATTGCTCCCAGAAATGAATAAATCATCATAGGATAACAGTTTTAAATATATAATATATCCAGTCAGAAAATAAATATTTTGCAAACTCAAGAAGTGAATCAGGTTTGGGTGCAAGAAAGGATTTCAAATTATATTTTGCTTGATGAATATGGTATCCATAAACAGGAAGAGTAATGATAGTGATTAGTTATCATTACCAAATAAAACATGTATTTAAAATGAACTTGACCAGGCATTTTTTGTGTCACACTGACTGATGTGTACACAGTTCGCTCTTTGAAACATCAAGGCACTCATTTGAATTGTAGATTGCCAGCACTGTAAATTGTAAATTGCAGTAGCTGTACTCAGCTATGCTGTGACAACTTACAAATGGAATATTGGCTCGGCTTCTGTATCTTACACTACTCTAGTTTTTGCTGCTATCACCATTAATATCTCTTGCAGAAGGTGCATGGTGAGTTGTTTTGCATATGGAAAGGACATTAAGTCGCACTAAAGCTACTATAGAGCTCCACCTGGCTTTTCTAACTTTTGAAATCTCTTATTGGCGTGAATCACTATAGTGCTCCTTGCTGTGGGTGGGCATAAGGGTCTTGTTGAAGTTCATGACTGAGCTCACTATCAAGAATTGCATCACATTCAGCCTTTTTTTTGGCTAAAATGTGTCAAATTTATCTTAAAATAGAATTCAGTACTTAGCAAAAAATCTTATCCAAATTCTAAAATCTGCTCAGGATGAAATGGACTCTTAGTCTAGCCTTTCATTCAGAAAATGAGAACACATATTGTGTTAGTCAGGGTTCTCTAAAGTCACAGAATCAATAGAATGATATTCATTCTATATATATATAAGGGGAATTTATTCAATTGGCTTACGAGAAATGGCAGAGGTAGTCCAACAATGGCTGCCAGTCCCTTGACACACATATGCGTATATGCATGCACAAACACACACATAGAAATGCTATTAGTTGACTTGTTTGTCTATCAAGAGCATAAGAGTTCATGGAGATTGTTCCAAATTTGTCATAGCATTTAATTGACTGCTCACTCCAATAGGCCCATGGGTGATGGCTGAAGACTGGAGGATTCTTAGGAAGTCTTTAGTCTCATTGAAGACTTGAAGGGTTGGGTGGCAGGAGGGAAGAGCACAGCTTCATAGACTCTTCTCTTCTACTCTGTCTTTTGTTCTGTCCATTACTGGGAGGTTCAAATAGGATCTGTGATGGTTCCGATGGGATCTGGGGCTGATATTTATATTATCCAGATAATCTTTTCAGATGGTCTCCAAGCTGATTTTGCCAGGTGTGATCTCAGCTGATCTTAGTCAATGTCAGGTGTGTCAAGTTGACACCCAGGCTTAACTATCACAGACAGAGATTAAATGCTGCTAACAGGAATTTGGTTTTGGATATGAGAAGACAGACTATGTAACTGTCAGAGGTAAAGAGCTCTCGTGTTTTCTCTTCTAACTTGACTTCTGCACCCTTTGAGTTCTTCTAATTGTTGACATTAATATTTGAACACAAATAAATTACTCATCATTTGGTGGTTGGTTTAACTTGTGGAGGTTTGTGCAAGTGTTTTATCTATTGCTTTTACCATCGTCTTCAACAGTTGGTTGAATTAGCATAATGATGCTATAGTTTTCTGTTCTTACTTGTTCATGACAACTAAATTAAACTGTGATGATAAAAAATGAAATCTATTAGGAAAATCTAGCAAATTCCTTCCTAAACAATATCCATATAACTAGTGCTTTCTGAACCTTTGATCTGATGGTCTGCCATGTCCAGAGCCATACTAATACCAAGTGTGATTTCTAGTGTGACCTTCTGGTGTGCATGTACACAAACATACACACACATATGTGTACACACACATGCAGAAATGCTATCAGTTGACTTATTTGTCTGTTAAGAGCATAAAAGTCCATGGAGATTGTTTCAAATTTGTCATGGAATTTAATTTGATTTCTACATTAATCACTTTTTTGACAGTTTTTTAATTATTATTTATTCAATTGTGCGTGTATGCATGTGTGTGCGCATGTGTGCATGTATGTGTGTGTGTGTAGAACCATGGAGGAATTTGGGAACCACCATGGACACCTCCATCTCCTCCTTGTTTACTCTGCCCGGGGATTCACAGGCTCCACCCTACCAGGACCAGAAATGCAGGCTGCCCCCACTTCCACTCGGCGTCTATACGTGGGGTCTAGGATCCGAACTCAGGACCTTCCGCCTGCAAGGCAGAGATTTAACCTCTGAGCCACCTCTCCAGCCCCAATTTCCACATTAATCATTAAATGTTATATAATCATAGGATAACCAAGAATTGAAACAAAAATACATCATTTGAAGTATTAAATTAAGTACAGTGAGCAACTTGTAAAAGATTAGGAAGAAAAATTTAAAAAATTCATAAATTTCAGAAAAAAAATCTATATGTGTGCCTATGTAAGAAAGACATATTACATGCTCATGAATCCAAGACTGATCAAAATATATTTTACATTCTTTAATATAATTAGTGATTAAGTTGAATGCATAAGTTAATGTGAAAATATTAAAGCAATTATTTCCTGTGATGTTTTTATGTCTCCGAAATTAAATTTACTTTTAGTTAGCTTATTTGATCAGAGAACTGAGGATGAATGTTGTACATGATAGAAGATGAAGTCTCCTTTTTAATTTCTTCAGATATCTTCCTTTGATGATAGAAATTAACTGTCTTGTTTGTTGTTGGATTTATTCCGTAGCATTTTAGCTTAATTCTACAAAGTGTGTAAAATCACTGACTATCAACTAGTTTTAAGCTTATTTTCAATTATAATAGATTGATGTTTTCACCAATGGTCTTACTTCAATCTCTTACTAATGTTATTTTACTTAATAATCATATTTCTTTGCTAGTCTTTTGATGTGACTATGTATTGAATATATTGACTATACATGAATATGTATTATAAAAATTGGTGTTGCTTAGATTTTTTATTTTTATTTTTCTTGTACAAAATAAATTAAAATTTCTCACATGACAGATTTTAGAATATAAGAAAAAAAATGAAGATAGTTATAAAATTCTGACTTCTGACTGACAGACCACGTGTAGGACTGAATGGACATAGTCACTGAGAGGCAGCTTGCGGAGTTTAAAAGTTTCTGTTGCCAAGCGATAATCAATTATTATTCAACAGAAAAATACTTCACCACAGACATTAGAAGAACATAGGAACATGGTTCCTAGGCACAGATTTTTGGAAAGGAGAAGAAGATAAGATTTTTATTTAAGTATTTGAAAATGGTGGAAAAAATAGCTCAGTCAATCTCAAGAAGCTGAACAACAATCTAGAATTATTTTTATTTTATTTCCTTTTTATTTTTTATCCAGTTATACAAGCTCAATGGGTAGGTACCTTCACCCCCACCTTATTTCTCCCTTCTCCTCTTTTTTCTCCTCCTCCCTCCTGTCTCCATTCCTATACAAATTAGAATGACAACTGCTAACCTTTCTAATCTGTATTACCAATTTTCCCTCTTATTTTACTGAATTTACCAACGTTTTTTCTGAATTTATGGATCTCTTTGGTGAGAGACCTGTACTAGACTAGGGATTCTTTGAGTTTTATTCCTTATATTTCTAATGTCTTTGCAGTGCAGATTTTCAGTATGTATTAGTTATGTAGTGACAAACCAGAAATTAGAGCATTGCTTTTAAGCCCTAATTTTTTTGTTCAAATTAGATTCAACAAGTGATATTTTTAGCAATCCCAGCTACATATATATCCATATTTTACTTTTCTTTTAGCATTTTTTGATGCAGTTCAATGTATTACATGAACCGTTTTACATTTGATAGTTCTTTAAAGATGTAGAAGTTTACATTTCCAAGAATGAGGTTTAAAATGTAGATGCTGTGTCTTAATTAGCTCAGTGGGTTAGACAGGTCAATTATATTTGTCTGAATCTCAGATTAGTCTTCTGTTAAATAGAAACAATTAATATTCTTTTTGTGAATAATGTTTTATATTTTAAACAAAATATAGCAAATAAGGTTATCAAGAAGTTTTTGATATCATATAATATGCTATTAATAAATGCTTTTTTCTTCTAGTTACTACTCAGAATAATGAATGCATCTCAGATGTATTTGAAAATTCACTTTTTCACTTTTTAAAATTGAAACTTTGATACTTTCTACTCTCATGAATTACTAACTTATAGTCATTTTATGACTTACATAAAATATGGCAAAAAAAAGTTCTAAAAATCAGAAAGCTGCAGAACGGTGTTAGCAATGCAGTTCACACACACCTTCCAAATTTGCTGGCAAGACAGTCAGTAAAATATGTCATTTGCACGTCTTGTTTGTAGAGCAAACAAAATAATACTTAGCTACGTGATAATACACAGTATTAAATCCCCCTGGGAAAAGAGTTGGTTTTAAATACTTTGAAAAGAAACTTTCAAGTTAGTGATTTACACAGTTAATTATAAACAACAAGGCTTGTAATTAAGTGTTGCCATTTTGGGTGGAATTGGTTTCACCCATCAGTAATCTGTCTATCCTTGTCTTTGGCCTTTGAGAGATTATGGGAAAATTCACAGAATGAAAAGTTTAACTTGTCAAGTATAAATTTAGATGCAAAGTCCAGAATATCAAATACTGCAAGTGATAATTATCACCACCTGGAAATAATTTGTACCCCTGAGTTAAGTAAAGAATCCTCTCTTTCTGCGGATGGGGAGTTTTTAACCTCCTGCTCACTGAACACTCCCTTCAGCTCACAGCCTTGTATCTTGTGGTTCATTCCCAGTAGTCAGCATTGCACCAGGCAATTAGAGCACCAGAGGATAAGTGTTAACTTTGTACAGTGTGACAAAGATTAAGCCTGGAGCAAATTGGAAGCAAGGACAATTGGAAGCAAGGATGATTGTCCAATTTCTAACTATCCCAAAGGTCATCTCAGTTAGGTATTAGTTTGGGTTTTCCAAGACCTATATTTCTGCTTTAAAAAAATCAGTCAATAAATAAACAACATTTTCTGATCCTGAAAAGTCTAAACTACATCTCAGCACCTTATATATGGATTCTCTTCTTCAGTTAAAGTTTTTGGTGGGGCTTTAGGATACATCTACCTAATGGGAAACTAATTTGGAGTTCCAAAATGTGGTCAGAAGATAAGCTTTTTTTAAAATTTTTATTATTATTATTTATTCAATTGTGCGTGTGTGCGTATGTATGTGCCCGTGTGTGTGTGTGTGTGTGTGTGTGTGTGTGTGTGTGTGTGTAGAACCACGGATGAATTCGGGAACCACCATGGACGCCTCCACCTCCTTCTGCCCCGGGATTCACAGGCTCCGCCCTACCAGGACCAGAAGCGCAGGCCGCCCCCGCTTCCGCCTGGCGTCTATACTTGGGATCTGGGATCCGAACTCAGGACCTTCCTCCTGCAAGGCAGAGGCGTAACCCCTGAGCCACCTCTCCAACCCCAAGCTTTTTTATATTCATAGAATTTAATCATATTTTAAATAGTTGACTTACACACTCAGTTGAGTTTTCTGCCAGGCATTTTTTTAACTTAATTTAATTTTTTATATTATTTTATTTTGTTTATTTATTTTATATGTGACTGTGTGTGTTTGCGTGTGTGTGTGTGTGTGTGTGTGAGTGTGTGTGTGTATGTGTGTGTGTGTATCAGAGGGCACAGTGTGTCCCTATGGAGGACAAAGGGTGACTTCAGGAACCACGTTGGATTGCTTCTACCTCCTTCTTGCTTTGCTCTGGGATTTTCCTGGCTCTCTCACCAGAACTGGAAATGCAGGCCGCTGCTTCTTCCACCTGGCATTTTTACATGGGACCTGGGATCCAAACTCAGGACCTTCTGATTGTGAGACAGTCTTAACCCTGAGCCATCTCTCTAGCCCTGCCAGACGTTTTTACTCTCCAGTGGCTTTTTATGTATGATCGAGTTTCTTAGTTTTATTAAGTTTTTGTAATTTCTAATGAGATTTCTGCACAGCCCTCTGCAGGCAAGAGTTGGTTTTGAATTTTGACTGTCTGTGTTTAACCAGATTTGATTCTCATTTGCAAACATTTAAGTATAATTCTGAGAACACATTTTTATGTAACACAATACAGTATACAGAATGAATCATTGTATTAAACTTTTTTCATTGTGTTTTTTGGATAGGCTTTCTAAAAAACTAAATTGCATGAAGAAGAATTATGAATTCAAGAATACAAATACTTAAAACTAACTTCCATATTGATTTAAAAGATGAGAAGTCAACAAATAAAAAATATTAATGCAACTTTCCCTCACTCTAATGAGAGGGAGGAGACTGCATCCATATGTCTGAGCTTCCTCTATTGCTTTGAAAGGGCATTTGATTCATGGCACAAAATGACACAAGTTAATTCACTAATTTGCCAAAATGACAAAATTTTCTATGAAGGTAACTTCTTTACTTAAATTGAATATAAAGGGAGAACCGTCTAAATACAAAATTAGAAACTTAGGGCGATATTTTCTAAAACTTTGACATGTTAAAATTGTATTTGTCACAAATGAGCAGGAAAGAAACTTCACTTGCATGTGGAAAGTGCTCATTTGTATCATAGACCCTGCTACGGAAGGCTAAGTCTAAAGGTCAAAGCACTATGTATCGAGGACATGTGATTGAAGTAAATGGCAAATTAGCTATCAAACTTGTACTTTTATATTAATTATGACACAGTACTAAGTATGAAGGTTAAGAGCTGGAGAAGAGGGATTATCTGAAAATCAGGCAAATGGAATTCCACAGTGATGTAAAATCTATTCTGTATGATAACCTAGGATAATTTGTACTGCAGATTTAAAATTAGATGAATAATGTTATACAAAGATTTTTTTCTCTTCCATATCTGTATGGTTTACATTGATGTGCTTTTTAACTTCAGATTTTGATTAATAGTCATTGACTTTAGCACGTTCTGTAAAGTGGTAAATTTTCAAATAGATATACACAGCAGTAGGCAGCATACTCATTGCTCACGAAGTTAAGATACTTTTGAGTGTGAAATATTACTAAGATTGTAATATTCTGAAAGCATTTTAAATAAAAATATTAAGGAAGTGCTGAAACACCAACTCACACTGATATCCAAAACTGGTAAACCAAAAAAGTCTTTGGTGTATTTCAAAGAAATCTATGGTAGATTTCTTTGAATGGATATTCTTGACACTTATTAGACCTGAAATACTCATTTTCTACTAGGCAGTGGTAATTTCCTAGTATGTTTCCAATTTTAAAAAGAACATTTAAATTTTAACCAAGTAATTATAAAAACTAGCAGTTTCTATTGTTTAAATAATTCATTTTATGATTCTTTTTGAGATCCCAAGCAAGTTAATCATGTTGAGAAGGAATTTAAAATCAAAACTATTTTTTAAACTGACAAGAGATCATAACTACATATGATATAATAAGGGAAATAAGTGTGTTTGTGAAACCAGTGCTTTTATTCTGTGTTTGCAACATGTTTTGAGCATTTGAAAATTTAAAGATTTTGTTTCCAACTATAGTCTTTTGAAGCATACTTTAAAGGAAAATATATGGCAGACTCTGTAATGCTTGGTCCTTTCCAGCATCAGGGAATTCTTGTTAGAGTTTGTTTGTGGTGTCATAAAGTTTTATCATAAACCTTCCAAACAGTAGGACTCAGCACAATTGTGTTGCTGAACTCTCTTTATGTAAGTGTGAGGAGGCATGTGGGTGAGGACATCTTCAATGTGACATCTTCAATGTGACATCTTCAATGTGGAGCACACTAACGCTTGGCTTGCTTGGGAGTCTAGTCATCTGTGATCCCTTAACAAGTAGTTACATATTTTCTATTTCGAGGTAGAATTAATTGTTTTTCCAATAAGCTTATTATTTATTATTTATTCAATTGTGCATGTATGCATGTGTGCGGGTGTGTATGTATGTGTGTGTATGTATGTGTGTGTGTGTAGAACCATGGACGAATTCGGGAACCACCATGGACGCCTCCACCTCCTCTTTGTTTACTCTGCCCAGGGATTCACAGGCTCCGCCCTACCAGGACCAGAAACGCAGGCCGCCCCCACTTCTGCTGGGCGTTGTTTATATGTGGGGTCTAAGATCTGAACTCAGGACTGTCCGCCTGCAAGGCAGAGGTTTAACCTCTGAGCCACCTCTCCAGGCCCCCAATAAGCTTATTTTATATCTGACATAAAAACAAAAAATAAAATTGTCCATGTTAATTGGATACCATATCATGTTCTGATACATGGGCACTTTGTGGCAGGTCTCAGCCAGGTTATAAAGATTGATCTACTCAAATATTAGTCAGTTCTTTGTAAAGTATTGCTAGACTTCTCCTTTTATCTCCACCCTGCTTTCCCCAATTTCTAGTAACTACTATTTTGTTTACAACTTCTCTGATATCTATTTTGTTAGATTCTGCATATGGGTGCAGTACCATGTTATTTTCAGTTTCATGCCTGATTTATGATCACTAGTTACATCCATGCATGTAAAAATCCATACAAGTGACAGGATTTTTTAAAGGGTAAAATGTAGTCAACAATATATCTTTACCCATTGATAGTAATTTAGATTTGACATTTATCATTTCCTTAAAATCATTCCCTTCTTTAATCTCACCATTATATCTAAGTCCCACTTTTTTTTTCTCTTGAAGTCTTCTCTGGCATTCCTCCTTACTAGGCTAATCAGATACATTCCCTTATTGTTGAAATTCCAGCATAATCAGGGTATTTCTCACACAGTGACTAGGTTACAAGTATTCTCCTAAGTCATATTTATGGTTCAGACATCAATTCAGTGTTTCATGTCCAATGGGGAAGCCAGTAAAATCATTTTTCAATAGCCCTGTCCTGTGTATCTTGATAGCTCTAAAAATATTTCTTACAGCTCTATCTCTTTATCATATTCTAAACTTCTCAGACAGGGACTATATCTTCTCATGTTATTTCAGGTCCCAAGAGTAGTGATTGATTGAACTATTCCCTCAATCAATATTTATTCCATTTTGCTGTATAGAAAAATACAGGAAAGGCTGTGCCAAGGTGGGTGTTTTCTGGGTCTCTCATCTGCTGTTGCCATTTATTATATAGATAATGGGCTCCACCTAATTGCATCTTATGTCTAGTGTAAGTCAGCTTGCTTTTTAAATGTTGTGTTAACTGTTGTGATTTTCAAAATGCAGGAAAAAGTATATTGTGGGAGCACATCCTGTCTCAGATGTGATTAAATTTAGTGATTATATTGTGAACTTGATGACTTTTCAAAAATTTCCCGAGAATTTCTTAATCTTCCCAAAATACTTAGCCTTCATACTCTCTCTTAAGGCATGCAGTGGATTTCATCATTCCCTAAGATGAAGGTTTCAGATTTTTCTGTCTGTCCACATCCTCACTTTTTTGTTTAATCCATCCATTGCCTTTCTGGAGCCTGCACTATCCACACTGCACTATCCACACGTCACTGGATGGCTTCCTGAACTTCATTGCAGATGTCTGGACTTGTTTCAACTTGTCTTCAGTTTTGTCTACCTCTTCTGAGTTATCTTATACTGATCCCTCATTCTCTTTGTATTAATTATGTTTTACTAAAAGAGTCTTTTTGCCTTAACCTCATCCCAACAGGGAATATTCCCTCAAATGATTTTCCGAAGTTACTTGATTTCTTGGAACTGGCCATTTGGCTTCCATAGTTAGTCTTTCAGTTTTCCTTTCTATCAACCAATTGAATTATCCCATGCAGTTATTAAACTACCCTCCCTTCCTCCCTCCTTCCCTCCCTCCCTCCCTCCCTCCCTCCCTCCCTCCCTTCCTTCCTTCCTTCCTTCCCTCCCTCCCTCCTTCTCTCCCTCCCTCCCTCCTTCCCTCCCTCCGTCCTTCTCTCCCTCCTTCCTTCCCTCCATTTTTCCTCCTTTCATCCTCCCTCCTTCCCTCCTCCTCCCTTCCTCCTCCTTCCCTCCCTCCCTCCTTCCCTCCATCTTTCCTCCTTTCATCCTCCCTCCCTCCTTCCTTCCCTCCCTCCTCCTTTCTTTACTCCATCTCTCCCTTCCACTCCCTCCATTCTCCCTCCTTCCCTCATCTACCTCCCTCCTCCCTTCCTCCTTTCCCTCCTCCTTCCTTCCCTCTCTCCCTTCTCCTTCCCTCCCTCCTTCCCCTCCCTCCTTCCCTCCCTCCTCACCTCCCCTTCTTCTTTCCCTCCGTCTTCCTCCCTTTCTTCCTCCCCCTCCTTCCTCCCCTCCTTTCCTCCCTCCTTTCCTCCCTCCTTCCCCCCCTCCTTCCCTCCTTCCTTCCTTTCTTTCCTCCTTTCATCTCTTCCTTTTTCCTCTCTTTATGTCTTTCTGCTCTTCTGTTTCACGGATCTCTTTCTTTCTTTACTCTCCCTTTTCTAATTTCTACTCTTCTCCTTTCTCTCTTCTCAGTCTTCATACAGCCCAGGATGGCGCCCTAATCACTGTGTATCCCATGACGACCTCTAACTTCTGAGCCTCCAAATTCCATTTCCCAAGTACTTGATTAAAGTATGCACTGCCCTGTCCAGTCTAAACTGCCCCACATATAGCTGTTTTCTCCCCAGGCCTCTCTCCCCTTCTATGTTCTCAGTCTCACTAATTTTTTTAAAGTCCTGGAGCTGATTGGCCCCAGTTTGGCTAGTGCCACCGTGGTTGACCCACACTATAGTTGCCTTAGCAGTTGAAGTGGATGTCATGAGTTAGGATATTCATTTGTATTCTTTTTTAATGTTGTTAACTAGCCACTCTCTACTTTGATTTGCTTTCACAATATTTAGCTTCCTTGTGTATGTGATTCTATTCTAATTTTCTTCAAATTCTATTTCCTACCAGTTTACACAAGAATCATAAATAACCTGGTAATATAACTGCATATTATGCTATTTTCAAAAACTGAATAATATGTAATCCAATTTATGGTTATAGGCCTACCTGTTAATCTCTAATAAATCTTTATGTACAGAGCTAATTTTTTATTTTGTGTTTGTTTTACTTTTTTAAAGAAAATCATTCCCCCACACTTCATTTGCTGCTACCTTTCTTGAGGTATTAGAGAATTGATAATGGCTGGTAAAACTGAAAATGATCATATGAATATGTAGTTAAAATATTAATGTAGAGATCAGGAGTGTTTTGAACCCTCTAGAACAATTTAAGATAAAAATTAGTTTTGAGTTCTTCAGAGGCTAAGAAGAGGTACTGTGAATAGAACTCACCAAAATGTAAGAATGGTGGTAATGCTTGTTATTGGAACTGACTTCATTTCATAAATATATACATGTTTTATCAATGTAACTAAAGAGCAAAATAACAGCTTTTGTTAACCAAATCACTCAGCTCCCAAGTTAGGTAAGTTCAGTAAGTATTTAATTGGCATTTCAGTTTTCTAGAAAAGGCGTATCTATCTATCCCTCTGTCAATCTATCATTATCTGTCATCTATCAATGTTTACGATGGTGTGTTTTGGGCATTATTTGTATTATGTATCCTATTGCCCATTGTATTATGTATCCTATTGCCCACTACTAATGTTTGTTCTTAATGTTTAGAGGAGAGAGAAGGTGAGTGAGGAAGACAGCTAGGAATCCAAGACTTTTAATATAGGTCAGACAATCAACTCATCGATTAGGCTTTGATCTTTTCCGGCTTAACTATCCTTTGAAATCCCAGACAGCTGGTAACAGAATCGTCCTTATTTCCTGTTAACTGAATAGGAATGGTCTAATTTGGGATGCTTTCCTCGGATTCTGACACTGAGAACAGGTAACAGTGGCCAATTGACTTTTACAGAGGCAGAACATTTTATCAGAATTCAGTTAGTTCACAAGAGATAATGTCACTAGAAACAGAATACCTGAAAGGCTTCTTTTCTTATTAATGTTCAATTATCCCTTGTGTTTGGGAGGTAAATATTTTTTCATATTAACCACATAATTTTAAGTTGACATTTCTCCTCAACACCATTTTCAATTGAAGTTATAATTGGTTGGTGAAAGAGACCTTTACTTCACTTAGTTTCAGTTTCATTCTAAATTGCCCATTATTTCATTAGGAACTAAGTCAAGGAGTGAGTGGAATTATAACTTCTCTTCTATTGTCTTTGTTCTGCCATGATTTTTTTCTTTTTTATGAAGCAACTCAGCATGAAAGATGTGGTGTGAATTTCAATGTTTTATGGGTTAAGTTTTCAGAAATAGTGAAACACTATTTAACACTCATTTTTCTGATGTCTGACAGTGCTTAAAGCCTCATGCACATTCATAGATAAATTATTCTGCTAGTTTATAAATAAAATTTCTGCACGTGTGAAAATAAATGGTGCAGTTTTTACTTAAATGTCATCATTTCTTTCTGGGACACATATGTCCTTGGGAGATTAGAAGACAAATAATTGAACAGTGAGTAAAAATTCATGAAAAGGCTGAGGTCAGGATGAAACATTGTAGCCCTAGGTTGAAATATCTGTTTATGACTCTTATATAATCAACACCTTTTCTTTATCAAATTCTGGCACCTATAAATAGTGAAAATTTGAATTTAGAGAGAAACCTGTAAAACCTTTTAAACCTTGGGTGCAAAGTGGAACTGTCTTCCTGCGTGTAAATGGTGGTGAACCCTGGAGCCAAACATGTGAAACACACACGCTTTGCAGGTAGGGAGGCAGTTGGAACATTTGTGAAAGGCAGATATACACTTGTATATCTCTCCTATGAATTCAACTGTTTGGATTCTCCTTACTATAAATTCTTTGGTAGAAGACCAAGTCTGAGTTATTGTTCAAAATTGGGCTACTGGGCAGTGTTTCAAGGGTCAGTTTTGCAATTAATCCTTATGTGACTATCTAATTTATTGCTAGCAGAAACAAATAGTTTGGTCCTTTGCCACATAATTTAATGCAGGGCAGTCTGGGGATTCCTTTTCTAATGTACTAGAACTAATGCTTTATCTCGAGGAAATTGTTTATTGCCCTTTCCTAAATAGGGCATGGATTTATGACTCAATTTTGATCATATGTATTTCCTACTCCTAGTGTTATGCATTCTTCTATCCTTCATGTTCTGTCATTCTCCTCCCCTTGATCTTTATTCCACTTTCCTTATTCCCTCCTTCCTTCTCTGTTTCTCCTCCTTTTCTTCTTCCTTCTCTCTCTGTTCCACTTACCTCTTTTCTCTACTCTCTGTAGTCAAAATTAACTTGCTCTCTAGCATTTTTGTTCATCTTTATCAAAATTATGAAAGTAGCACATCATTTGTAAATAAGAAGAGGTTTTGGATACTAAATACTAGTGTGTTTGGGTGGGAGGTGGTTGTGTATGAAACTCAAACTCATTCCATTAAAGTATTATTAGTATAAACAAAGTGACAATGAATATTATTAGTAATTTGCATGTTTCCATTTTTGCATGATTTATATTGATACTATGTTCTTTCCCTGCATGAACAGTGCAGATAGTTTCCTTTCCAGTGCTATTTCTCCTTGTATAGTCTGCTAGTGCTATCATTACCATTTTAGGTGAAAAATTTACTGAGCAGAAAATAGGTCTTTCTTCAAGTGATATCTGTTGGACAATGAAATGAATTATTTTCTCGATGTCTGGTACTTTAATACAGTCTAAATTTCAGTACATTTAAATTATATATACTTCATTAGATACTGTTGTAATATTGTAAATATCTGTAATGATTTTATAGTTATGAAAGTCACAGGTTACATTTGGCTGTTGAGTCTTGACATTTGACTAAACTGAACTTTTATTTAATATTAATTTCATTTTAGATAGTCATATATGACAAATCACTAACGTATTAATGAAAGGCTAGAGCCTCCTTCTATATGGTAGATTTCATAAAATCTAACCTCAGTTAGTGCCAGAGCAATCCACATTTCACTTCTTGGATCATCTTTGAGAAGCAGAACATTTTTGTTGTCTTTGGGTTGTATTATTTGGGTGACCTCCATATTGCATTTTCATTTAAAACATCATGCTTCTTTCAGACAACCAGACATTGCATTCTTTTCCTTTTTCCCTGTAAGCCTTGTTTCACAAGGTTTTTCCTTATTTTCTCTTTCCCCACTTGATTTTCCACTGTTTACCAGCATTAAACTTCTTTTCTATTGATGTCTTGACAAAACACTTAATCAAAGGAAATTGTAAGTTCTGCAAAGACAGTGATTGTGCAGGTGTGTAATGGGTGGAGTTACCATCACTCTTGTCTCCTTGAGACCTTGATCCGTTCTATGCTCATCACTTACAACAACGACAAAACATTGTCCCTTCAAAGTGCTCAATAACACAGTACAGTAAAATGGTATGGCTTTGACATTTCTAAATTTTATTACTTATCTAAAAAGTAAACAAAATAATTTTAGGCCTTGAAGATCAACTAGAGATAGCAGATAAGCTAAAGATAAGCTAAGGAGAAAAAGGGACTAATAATAAATGTTCATGAGCTAAAGAATAAATTATATTATTGAACAGGTGACAAACTGGTTTTCCCAGTATTTTGTTAAATAGATGACTTTTACAAATGTTACTTTTTTAAAATTTTCTTAGATAGATACATGACACGTCACAATGTATGTAATGTGTTTTACATCAGGACTTTTGAAATTACTGTGAATACAACATAAAAGAAGCATTTGTTGCCCTTTTCTTCCATTCAGAAGTTGCAATTCTAACCACTCTCCCAAAATACTAAGGTGTTAAAATTAAAAGTAATAATTTTCAAGTGTCCATTTTACAGTGAAATTGTGTAATGAGTACTTATACCAATTAACACATAACATATGCTCGTACTGCTTTTTGCTATTATCAGCTTCATCATATTTTACCATAGATTATGTTTCATACTGCTTCAATATGGTCAGTGCTTGTGAGCATAATCCTCCCACAAATTTGTGTAGTGCAAGGTATCATCTTGGACATGGAATATAGATTTTGCTATTAGCAAAGACAAATACTATATCTTAGCTGTGAAATTGAAATGTTAAAAAGTAGGGTATTTAATTAATTACATTTTCTCTCAGTGTCTTTCTCTGTTTTATACGACAGTATTAATGTGCAGCACTCATATATACATAGGGAGAAAATCTGATCTAGTTTTGAAAAATCCCTAGTATGCTGAACTATCAAACCAAAGATTGTCCTTATAGATTAATTTCTATAACACAGACAGAAATAACCTTCAAATAACAGAGTTCTCTGAACACAGAAGTCCATTTTTTTTGAAAGATAAGAGAAATTCTAAATTCTAAAGTGAGAACAAAACTGCTTGCCATGTTACTCTGACCACTGATCTCAGCTCTGTGGAATTTTCTGTACCATTGTTTTTCACATAGTTATGTAGTGCTGATTTAGTTGTTTTTGTACATTATTATTTTGTGTAACATGTTATTACTATTTTATATGATTTTATAACTTTCTATCATGGATTTGTATTGAGAGGAAGAGTTGATTATAATACACATAATGTGTGGTTTTCTTTCAAATTCCATTCTTAGAAATATGAAGAAAATGCTCCCCCAAAGAAATACTTGAGTGCTAAAAAAAATTGTGCCATCAAGTAATTACGCCACCTTTTGACATGGTGCAAATACTGTGAAGAATCTCTCTTAGTGCACACAGTTGACATCTCTGTAGGACATCAAGAAAGAGTGTTATCCACTTCTGATCATTTTAACTGTTGAAAATGATTAAGTATTTCTAAGTAAAGACAGTATTTTAGCACACTTGAATAAAATGGATTTTCTGGATGCTGACGAATTTGTTTCTAAAAATATCATGATGTCAGGTGTCCCCATGGATGCATTGTTCTGGCTTATTTTTCTCAGAAAGGGTAAACCATTCTTAAAACTATTTCTGAAATGGAAGACTCGACTCCCTTTTTATACTTATAATTTGGTAGTAAGCTAAGCCTTCCAGTTATCCGGTAATTTATTTATATTCATATTTGGTTTTAATAATGATGTGTGATGGACTAGAAATAAAGCTTCCGTGTACCATTAAAACTTCAGTGGTGACAGATCTATAATGCTATAATGAAGTCCTTTTAGGTTGTTTTGTATTCATTATAAAATTGTGAACTTTAGAAAGACATTTAAATATTGAGAATCAGATTTAAGGCTCTCTTTGTTAGTCTTTTAAAGTAAGTTTCAGTAGCATTTAGAACAACTTGACAAGTATTTTGCATGGGTAGTTTTAAGAAATTTGATTTCCCAAACTAAATTTTTACATGTATGCTTTCGTGATTGTCACTTTAGAAGAGAAAAGCATAAATATCTTACCAAATACCCCAAATCTTACCATGGTGCATCTTTCTAGGCTATGACAATCTCCCGGACACCAAACAGGAGGGTAAGTGAAACATGGACATTTTTGGATGCCTCCTTCCTGACTTTATCAAAGCACCTTAAATCTTTGAAACTTTGGCCTTTGACTATTCTTTGTGTTTTTCATACATTTCTGCTAAGAGGAAATCTTGTAGTTTGCAGTATATTTCGGGCTATGCTTGGATGTTCTGAATGCACTCTTTTCTTTTTCCCTAAACCTAATATGTGATTTTGGAAAAGCAAAATCAAAATAATTATCACAGAAAAGCAGAATTGAAGTGACCAATAAATAATAACTTGACTACTTTGCAATGCTGCACAAGTTTTTAAGTCATAAGAAGAATAACCTATCATAAAGAGCTTGGGATCTTTGAGAGCTGGGATATCTTGAAGGGAATTCAAAGCCTAGACGTGTGTTCTCCTAAAGCAATCCCTTGTCATCTGATTTTATCGTAGAGGGAAACCTTTAAAAAAGTTTTGACTGACCTTTTCTTTTAGGGAGTTTTCGGAAATGCTCTAGGACCAGTTTTTCATAGTAGAAGTAACAAAAGCATATCTACTTATGTATTAACGATTTACAAAATGTATAAGCCTCTTTTTCTCTCTTCCTTTCCTCCTCCCTCTTTGTCTTTCTCCTTTCTTCCTTTTCTTTTCTGCCTCTACTACTGGTGGTCAGACCCAGGGCTTTGCTCATGCCAAAAGAAGCTCTATTGCTAGGCTGTATCTCCAGTCCTGTTTTTCTTTATATTATTTTTTGAGTGAGTTTACCTTCTTTGCAACCTGTAAACCATTATTATTTTTTCATACTTCGTGTTCACTGTTATGCGAAATCAAAGGAAGTGTTGTTCTCTTTTCAATCTTTACACAGCTATTATGCACTAAAATTTTTATTGTATTTTCATATCATGAATCAACTTTACTTTGAAAAACTCTTCCTGTCTAAGTTTTTCTTTATCAGAAAATCTTACTCTATAATCTATTTGAACAATCAAATTTTTCTGTTTCTGTACACATATATTAAGTCATAGCAACCTTGGATAAGCTACATGGAAGCATTGTTGGAGTAAATAAATAAATGAATAGATACAAAAAATTCCTAACTCAAATGAGAAGGTAAAAAGAGTTTCATTAGCTCATGATTCCAGTTATAGTTCATCATTGTGGGGAAATCAGAATGGCAAAAGGCCAAGGGAACTGAGCACTTCAAATACAGTCAAAAGTAACAGATGATGCTTGCTTGCTTGTTCTCACTTCTTCTCTTTCTTACATAGTTTTGGATCTCCAGCTTAAGGAATGGTCCTATCCACAATGGTCTTTCCTTTTCCATTAAAGCAGTGGAGACAATGTCCATAAAACACATTAAAGGTCTTTCTCCTAGACTGATGACTTATACCAACCATTACAGAATGTAACTTGATATATGTTCATTATATACAATCATATCAGACATATACAATTTATAAGAAGCATCACAAATGCACAGCATCACAAATGCACAAGAGTGAAGTCATTGATTTTATTTTCCTAATATAGGAAAATGTATATATTACTTGCATTATAATGAACCAAAGATACTGCATAATTTTGATAGATTAGAATTTTAATAGGTTGGAGGTCACTTTGTCAAGATCTCTGTTACTCAGAAATTTATCCATTATTTGAAATTTTCCATTAACTACTTACTTGAGTATAGCCCAATAACCTACAAAACACAATTATTCTTCATGCAGAAGGAGGTCACTTTGTCAAGATCTCTGTTACTCAGAAATTTATCCATTATTTGAAATTTTCCATTAACTACTTACTTGAGTATAGCCCAATAACCTACAAAACACAATTATTCTTCATGCAGAAGCATTTTATTTGAACATACTTTTTTTTACAATTTTGATATTATGTTAGAGAAATATTTACATTGGGCAATCATATATTTATACAATCAGAATGAGGGCAGAAAACAAAATTTCATAGAGCAAAATATAACCTTAGATTATATTTAAGAGAATAAAATCAGGAAAGATGTGCAGTGTTTTCAAGCCAATATTATCAAATTAACTCTCATAATCCAGTGATTTACTTTAGTTATATCAGCCTGGATTTTTTAGTAATGTACAAAAGTCTCTGAATTTGATGAAAGAATTGCACCTTAAATTTTGAAAAGTTTAAATTTTGAAAGTTCAGGTTATTTTTTTCTTGGAATTCTGAGAATATTAGAATTACAAGATTACCAACCTATAAAGCACAATCATATCAAAGTGAGTTTAAGTTGTCATATAATTTCTTGATACTCTGTGGATTTAGAAAAACATTGTAAATTAATAAAAGAGGATCACTTTTCTAACACACTTTACCTTCAATTCTTCCAACTCAGCCAGTATTCAAGAGTATGCAAGGACATTCAGGTTCAGATCTGAATTTTTTATTCTGTTTTTCATGTATATGAAGAGTGCTTTTGTGCAAATCATCAAACAAGAGACCAGAACAATGAAGTTTCTTTTGTCTGTTACTTAAGAGAAAAATCCAAAGATTTGACATCATCAGTGTTCATAGGATTTTTTGACTTTACTTCCACCAATGAAGAATAGTTTATTTTCTGTGAGCACAGCAGAACAAGAACCAAAAAAGGAGCTTGCCATTAAGAAAAAAAAAAACAGGTTCATAATTAGAGAGAGACACATAGAAGGTAAACTTGTGTGGTTAAGCTCAGTTGTTTGGGATATGCATTCATGCTCAAATAAAAGAGGTTTGTTTTTTTTTTTTAATTCTTGCCTAAATATTTCTGTCAGGCAATCTGCCTTAGGCCTATGGGCATTGCAATAGATCCTCCAAAACTGTAAAAATATAACATTCAAAAAGTTTCAAATTCTATGATTGAAAAATACAGAATAAACATATTAATTTTTTTTCATTTATAAGGAAAATAGCAAAATTGTTTAAAAGTAAAATGAGCAGAGCATGATTTCTAATGTCTACCAGATTTAGAGAGAGGTAAACAATTGACCCTGTTTACTGCAGTAGTGGACGTATGAGCTTTGTTTTACCACTTTCTTAGCTAGAAAATTAATTTATAACTTCTCAAGACTGAGTCCTTAATTTTAAGTCACACTAATTCCCTGAGTTTACTAAATAATCATCGTGTGTTAATCTCCCACTGTGTGTTAAAGAAAGGATTTTTATTTTACAATTACTAAGTTTTGGATAGCTTTTTCATAACAGTATTAATGGAAACCAAAAACTGCAATGTTAAATTCAAAATTTTTTGCTAAAGCTAATTTCACAGTAAAAGTCCAAGGTCTATGTAAAAATATGTTTACTGATCTGACTATAATATCTTACTTCCAACATGTTATTAGGTCTTGCTAAGAATACAAAGCTAGTTGTTATGGGAAAAAGTTTTAGAACACAGGAGATGTGTAACACCCAGACCTGCTTACTTTCTTCCTTAATTTTTCTCTCATCATTCCTTCATTTCTATGAGTTTTCTAGTTCTCAAATATGTGCATGCATGTGTATAAATTTTCTAGAATTTTGGCCTAATGATAATTGTCTTGAAGTTGTTGACAGAATTAAGCCCCCACGTGATTCACACAGCCAGTCACAATCACGACATACATTAGCACTGCTTTTTTAAGCATTTCCATCTCTTCTGTTGAAGAATTAGCAAAACAGTCATGATTGCATTAACAGTAAGGAGGTATGTATACTAATCACTGTCTAGAATGTGGATATGTGTTTCCTATTTTAGATGAAGTCAACTTGGAATTAAAAATTCCATGAATTATTGCAAAGCATGGTTATGAATTTTACAACACAGATATTTGGAAAATTATATTGTATTTAGTGTTGTACAATTATACATTATTTAAATTATAAATTATTTAACTGTCACTTCATGGAGGAATAATAGAGCTTACTGGATCAACATATTTTTAAAATATGTTGAATTTAAATGATATCCCATTCATTTTGTTTAGTGTTTGATTCTACTAGCATAGTTGTACATATCTGCATAACATGGCTGTACAATGTGTAGTATACCTTTATAGGTTCAATGTTTTATAAAAGACTTGTATGCTAGGTTTCATGTTCAAATGATAGATGGTATTTTTGTTGGCGTATTAAATACATTGGGAAGAACAAAACACCCATATTTTAAGTTGCATCTCAAGCTGTTTTGTTTCTTTCTTCTTTTTCTAAGTGAATGATCATCTATTGAAATAGACTTCAGGCCACTAAATAAATTATCTTGAAAGAGATCCTTTTTATTAGATTTGGGGTTATTCCAGTTCCCTTGACTAGAATATGATTTCTAAAGGCAACATATTTCAAATTTACATTGTGGATTTCAAAGTTAATTAAAAATTTAAGTTCAAAGGATTGCTATAATGAACATTTATGAGAGTAAATCCTCCCTAGTCGCATGGATAAGCAGTTATATTCATTTGAAGGATGTGTTTCCACTTAGTTTTGCACAATGTGTACCGTCATGACTGAAATTTCATTTATTTTTCATGACACATTTGGTTTTATTGTTTTTTTCCCCTCTTCTCAAGTTCACTGTCTGTGAAAAAGTTACTTATAAAGAAGTCCATGAACAAGAAAAGAGAAGGCAAGGGAAAATTCTCAAATATTTCCTTGAGTATAATACATCAACATTTTTAGCCTAAACTTGCTTCACATATTTTTTTTTAACAGGTACCAGTACAAGTGTTGAACTGTCAGTGATGGTTAAGAAAATACATAGGAACATGTTGTATACTAACTAGCATGTAAATAGTTTGTGAAAACCAGTAGTATTCACTGGTGATCATATTGTCATGTTACACATTTCTTTGAAATATTTTTCCCTAAACCTGTGTTTAAGTTATGCAAAAATAATCTTAGATATCTATTTCATTGGAAATCAGGAAAAATGTACAAGGGAAAAATCATTCTTGTTTTGTGAATTATTCTATTTTATTTTTCAGATGACCATTGTTCTGATATTATATTCTACCACTTCAGTAAATATGAACACTGGCAATAGTACTTTTCCCAATTTATGTCAGTATTTTCAAGGGAACGTCCAGGAGTTTGTGAACCTCCCTTTAGAAAGTAATTCATACTTGTGCTGTTCATTAACATTGTTATGGATGAAGAAAGAATTTATAGTGAATTTTAGAATTATAAACTACAAAAAATCATGACTATCAATTCTGATCGCCATTCAGTTGGAAACACTTCCATCTAATTCCCCACATATATCAACTGTAAGATTGTCATATCAATTCCACAGACTGGCTTTTGCCTTTGTACATTTCAAGTCTTATATTTGCTGTATTAATAAGAAAGTTCCAGATTGAAAAAATGCCTATTGGGAGAGAAGGTCTGGTTCTTATTCCTGGTGTAGTCCTGCCTTCATATCTCCAGCCAATCCAGGGTTGGTAGAAACTAGTCTGGAAGGCTTTTGCACCCCAGATTGACTCACTAAATGATTCTTGAATGAGAAATGCTTGAAACTTCTGGAAGACAGTCAGATCTTTGAATTTTCGTTTTATCCTAACTAGTCTGGAAATCATGAAAATCAGAAATGTAGGCTTAATTGAGTTGAAATACAAACCATGTTTTGAAGTTGTTTTCTTTAATACAAAAGACATAATATTTGGTATATTATCACATTCCTTCATAGCATTTGTCTGACCCTTTCTCTCACTAGAATATTGAAGCTAGAAGCTTTCTCTCACACTTTCTGTTATTGTTTTAATGTTGCCTCACTAATTAGTTCTTTATAACCTTGATGACATCCGTTAACAGCTTCAGACTCACTGCTTTTTTTTTAAAAAATAATGATTTGTAAGAATTGCATAAAGAATTTGGGTTCAGCAAAAGTCCTCACACTGATTATATTGATGTCTTTCCTTCATTGGCAATAATATCAGTGTCTTATAGGAATGTCTTCTTAGGAAAGTTATTTATGTAAAATTGGTGAGAAGCCCTTTAAAAGTGGCTTGAATCAGAAAATAATGAGGTTTACCTATCTGCATGATAGTGACTCATGTTATACAGGCTGGCATTTCCACTTTGAAGCTTGTAGGGGAAGATTCTGTGCTTTAAAATAAGTTTTAGAATACCAAAGCATAAGAAAAACTTGATATTTATGATCATTGTGATAGTTCTCAATTTGAATAAATAATTATATGGTATATGAAACATGAAATAGCTCTAGGTTACTTTATGTGTGAACATTGTATTTGTAAGAATAGTGTAAAATATTTTCTTTGGTCACTTCACTTCCACTGCAAAACATTGGAAACAGGAGTCTTCCCCATTCTTCACTCTTATACGAATAACTAATCATTTTTTCAGAAATTCTGATTAAGACTGTCTTTCAATGACATAGTGTTGTATAATTTCAAAGAAGACTGGATAGGGATTTTAATCTTAGTATGGAATGAACCTTATGAACCTTTGTGTACTGAACTCTCAAATAGGGTGAGTGTATGTGCCCTTGTGGAACCAAAGGATAAAATGTGTGAGAATATCAAGTTCCTGGAGTCACTTAAGCAATGAACAGCTAAAGTTCTAAACTCTCCTGGACATGTTCTTATTACAAGTGGAGTTCTTAGATTATAGCAAATGTCTCACAGCAGGTGGTTGACCTTTGGGGCCACATACTTCCTTATTGTGGTGTTGTCCTATGTGTTATAGGATGCTCAGTGACATCATTGTCCTTTTCCAAAGGAGGCCAGTAGAACCTTACACCTTTGTTCTGGCAACACCAATAGCAACAATAAATATGTCTCAAAACATTGCCAAAGTATCTTTTTTGGAACTAACAAGTCCTCTATTGAAAAAGAAACACAGTGGAGGATATTACTTAATTAGCAGATTATTAAAAGCAGGCAAACATCTGACAGTAAATACCTTAAACTTTTATTTTTCCCAAGAGGATCATACAGAACAGGTGAACATTTCTGAATTCAGACCCTAGTTCTTAAAGAAAACATGTTGATCATTCTTGCCTTATACTCATATCTGAAATGAAGCTGTGGATTTTCTCCCTGATTGCAGAATTCTTATTTTAACAATTCAAAGAAACAGAAGAGGCAATTATGAAGCAATCTCACAGTAGAAGTGATCTAATATTTTATGATGTTTCCCAATCTTTTCATTCATGTCATCTATTTCCAAATCAATATTAATTCTGTGGCAACTGGTCTATTTTCAGTATTTCCAAAGGGTTCAACTTGGTTTTCAGTAAGATTTTTTTTCAGTTTACATTGTGTAACATTTGTATTCAAAAGTTGCTGACTTAAATTCCTCAGACAAATAGGTCTGAATGTATGAAAACAAGAGAGAAAGAAAAAAATAAGTCACTAAGTAATGAATATTTTAGATTAATCTTATTTTCTTTTGTATTACTGAGCAATAAACACTGTCAAAAACAACCTAACCTGAAGGTTCAGTGTATCAAGGCAATGGGGGTCAAGGGGGAGTCAAGGACAATTGTGGTCTGTTACTTTTTTCTTGTGATACAATCCAAGAACCAATCTAGCGGAGGGTATCACACAGTGCTCTCCCAATCCAGTTAACTTGAACATTATAAGCCAAATGGGCCAGAAACTAACCTAACCAAGATACAGGAGGCTTGGCTTGAGATGATTCTAGATCCCGTGAAGCTGATAGATAACACTTACCTTATCCCTTACATTCACTTGCTCATTTCAACAAAGAAAGCACAAATAATTTTAATATATGTGGAAAGATGTATTCATTTTATAGTCCTTTCCTTTTTCTGAAATAGATTCTGGTGCAGCCTCGAATGTCAAACTCCCCACAATGCAGAATCTGGCCTTGAAGTCTTGCTTCTCTTGCCACTAACCTAAGTGCTGGGGTTTGATTTGGGCACCATCACTGGATTAATCAGATCTTTTGTTTTAAATATCAACTCTGATCACTTTCTTCAAACTTAGTCTGGATTCATTGTTGCTGTCTTGTAGGCAATAAAATGCTTTTGCTTTTTGCTCTCTTTTTCCTTAAGTACACATGGAAGCTGTGTCTGTGAGATATCACCATGAGCTCAAAGAGTGGCGGCATATAGGATGGCTTAAACTTTTATGCTGCTCTGCTTTGAACCAGTTTCATGATTCATGCTTCAGAGGGTTGATTACCATTTTTTTGCCTGAAAAATGTTGGGAAGAATGAAAAATTGAGACCAAATCAAGAAAACACAGAGCTAAAACCAATTTAGAATCTAAAACCGAATGGTCTTAGACCTTAATTGATTTTTACTTTGTGTGGATTTTACTCACAAGTAATAATTGATTACAGGGAATTTTCAGTGTCTACTGGTAAATTCAGCATTGAATATTTTTCCATTAATCAAGGCCCTGTGGACACAGGTCTGTATATTAGTCCCAATAAGAGTTTTTTGCTTAAGTCATATAAAGATAGGTATAAACCATAATCACTGATGAGACAGTTGTTTGCATTTTACCTTCTTTTGTTCATAGCAATTGCAGAACAGGCATTTCCTCATATTGTTCAGAAGAAAGAACAATACTCCCTTGCTTCATGTGACCTTTGAGATTTGTTTGTTCATCGAAACAAAGGAAGAACATAATAGAACATTCAGAAAGCAATTTCTTACAATTACGAAAGACCTTAAAAAACAATTATCAGTATGAAAATGTGGTTTATTTAAGAAATAAAGATGATTAACTCTTTTAGTATGGCCAATTAAGGTCAGTTACCTTAAAAAGAATGTTGTTATGCCTTTTTTATGAATGTTGCATGTCTTATTAATTACATTTAAATTTGCAGATAAAAGAGGTATTCATTTAAAGTATATTTCATGAAAAACCATATAAGTTTGGATAACTGCACATTCTTAAAGTATCTCACATCAATTGTAAAGCTAACTTTAACTCTTAAACTGTGCATGTTTGTATCTTTATATTGTTTCTGCATGTGTTTGGATAAGGATTCCCAAAGACAAGTGTACTATTGGACAGGGATCCAGTTCCCTCTACTTCCATGAATGCCCTAGTAAAGGCAGTATAACAGTGAGTTGGGTTAATGAGGTTCAGCTTTTCCCCCATCTTTGAGTTTATCGAATTATCTCTATGGCCCTGGGAAAGTCCTTGCATTCTCAATAGTCTCCAACATATTTTTCTTATAGATCTTTTTAATTTTCCCAAGAATGTACCTGAGCATCTCTAGTGGTCCTCTTTCAGTCTTATATTATAATAATATTTGTCATACAGGAAACACATCAAAAACCATAAAAGCATATCCTGTTTTTCTACAGTGGAATTGACATGTGGTGCTATAAGGCTCTTGTAACGGTGAAAATCATGCATTTAAACATAGGATTGTTAACATTAGCTTGGAACCACAGTCATTTCCTAGACTGTTCTAGGAGAGAACTGTAGTTACTGATCTGCCTTCTTGTTTGCCTTCATTTATTTGAAGAGTAGAAGTAGAATCTGGATTTTCACAGAAAAGTTAAAACAACTTGTACTGATGACAGGTGGGATCTCTACGGTAAACATAGATGATTTCTCAAAGTATCATTGAATGTAAGAATTAAGTGCTTCATTAATAATTTAAGGATTTGAAAAACACTTATAAAATTATTAATATTGCTAGCCTTTGGGGAATAGATCATGGAGTAAGAGAAGGAAAGATGAATTACTGCTGAATTATATGCTCATCTGATAAAGAGCAATTTTTAAATATTCTTGTCCTGATTCTAGTATTTTTAATAAACATTCTTAAAGCAGTAAGGTACAATTTTTGTTTTGGTTGTGGTTGATTTTTTATGCCTATATTTTGCCTTTGATTTATGCCTGGAATTACTTCTTATTTGTTATTTTGTGTATGTGGGCATGTTAGTGTGCCTGCAAGTGTGCGCACATTCCTGGGGACATTAGCGGGTGGCTGACATCAGCTGTCTTTCTTCTTTGATCTTCACTTTACATTTTTGATATGAGATATGTCACTTATCCTGGAGCTTAGCTCATTCATTTGGTCTGATTGACTGACCTGCAAGCCCCCAGGATCTTCCTGTCTCCCTCTCCCTACTGCTAAGAGTAGAGACAGCAAGTGACTGCAACTGAACCTGCCACACTAGGCTTTTTATGTCAGTGCCAGGGATGAAACTCAGGTTCATGTGTTTGCATTACATATTCTTTACCACCTAAGTCACTTTCCTGGTGGTTGTGTTGTTTCATTTATTTTTAAGATCTCCAGCCGTGGATTTGTGTGCAATGTTTTAATCCTTCATATCACTTACAAGTGCTGTATCTGGCCAGTATCTAATATAAGTAGGAACTAAGTAACAGTTGAAAACTAATCAAGATTGCAAGGCGAGACCATTCATAGTTGTTATGTGTATTTCTATGACTCTATTGGTCTTGGATAGGTATGTGGAGAAAGACTTAGTCAACTAGCCAGGCCAGAAGTAGAAGTGGAAGACAAGCTTGCCGTAGCATAGGGTTTAGGGCCACCGTATGAAACTGCATAGTTCCATTGAAAAGAGGTAATTTGAAAAGATAGGTGGAGGAAAAATGGATGGCATACTTATAATTCAAAAATCTGAGTAACGTAGTCTCCAAGGAGAATATTTTCTCATAGCAGAGGAAAGGAAAGGGGCATTCTAAAAGAGCATGGAAGTCTTTGCACAGGAAGTCAACAGATTCAGGAAGTATAGGAAAAGTCTAAACCAGATTGTAGAGTTAAGTTTACCTAACTGATTGTTCTTTTTCTCAATGTATATTACACTCAAAGTAGATGATTTTTTGAAGTTTATTTATTTTTGAGGGAGGAAAGGATGAGAGAAGAGAGAGAGAAAAAGAGAAAGAAAGAAAGAAAGAAAGAAAGAAAGAAAAAGAAAGAAAGAAAGAAAGAAAGAAAGAAAGAAAGAAAGAAAGAAAGAAAGAAAGAAAGAAAGAAAGACCTGACCTGATATGAAAAATAAACTGTTTTCAACAGTCTGAGTTATTTTTTTCTATTCAATTACTTGTGTCTTGGGTACCTACTCCGTTTCAAATATTCCCAAATTTATGAGGAAAAAGAATAAGGCCAGCAGACATTATATTATTTAAAAACTCTTTAAATGAAATATTTTATGCAAATGTGGATAAAAATTATATGTGAATGGGGATATAATTATTTACATTTTATTATTGGGTCTACCAATGGATGATGAAAAACTTAAGAACAGCAGTCATGGCCTCATTCTCTCTCTCTCTCTCTCTCTCTCTCTCTGTATGTGTGTGTTTGTATGTGTTCCATTCTGTGTCACAGTCTTTGGGACAATAGATACACATTTTTGAAGTTGAAAGCAAAGTTCTGTAGATGGAGATTGAATGAAATAATAATAGCCTGATTTATTAGGATACTTATGACTTATTTTTTTCATTATACAAACTTTGAAGGAGTTAGAGTGTTTTTTCCCCAAAAATCAGTCTATAATAACTAATACCAAATAAATGTAATGTTTCTATGTTATGTGGATTTTTGGAAGTAGAAATAGAAAATAGTGCTGTCTGACGAAAAATCTCTGAAAATCTCATTACAAAGTGTATATATATATATATATATATATATATATATATATACACACCACACACACGAATATAGGTCCCAACAATTCAACACTCAAATCGATTAGGCTTTGATCTTTTTCCCGTCTTAACTATTCCTTTGAAAATCCAACATCTTGTCAAGAATCGTCCTTATTTCCTGTTAACCTGAATAGGAATGAGTCTAATTTGGGATGCTTATCCTCTTTTCACTCGATTCTACACTGATAACAGGGTAACAGTGGCCAATTGACTTTTACAGAGGCAGAAATTTTATCAGATTCAGGTTAGTTCACAAGGAGATAATGTCAACTAGAAAAAGCATACCGGAAAGGCTTCTTTCTATTATGTTCAATTATTCCTTGTGTTTGGGTGTAAATATTTTTCATATTAACCACATAATTTTAAGTTACTTTCTCTCTCCTTCGTCCCAACAACGCATTTTCAAAGTGAAGTTTATATTGGGTTGGGTGAAAGATACCTTTGCTTTCACTTAGTTTTCAGTTCATTGCTAAAATTCTAAATTGCCCATTATTCAATTAGGAACTAAGTCAGGAGTGGAGTGGATTATAACTTCTCTTCCTATTGTCTTTGTTCTGCCATGATTTTTTTTTCTTTTTTAGGAAGCAACTCAGCATGAAAGAAATGTGGTGTGTAATTTCATGTTTTAATTAATGGGTTCATAGAGTGATATGTCAGCGCTAGACAAGAGTGAACAAACGAGTTAACACTCAGCTATTTGTTCTGTGTCCGGGACAGTGCTTAAAGCCTCATGCAACATGCAGAGGAAATTATTCTGCTAGTTGAGAAATAAAAATTTCGGCACGGGGAAATAAATGGTGCAGTTTTTACTTAAAGGTTAAGCATGCTTTCTGGGACAAACATATTCCTGGGAGATTAGAAGACAAATAATTGGAAACAGTGAGGAAAATTCATGAAAAGGCGGGGTCAGGATGAAACAAGTTGTAGCCCCTAAGGTTGAATAGTCTGTTATGACTCTTATATATCAACAAACCTTTTACTTTTCAAATTCTGGCAACCTAATAAATATGAAAATTTTGGATGTAGAGAGAAACCTGTAAAACCTTTTAACCATTGGGTGCAAAGTGAACTGTCTTCCTGCGTGTAAATGGTGGTGAAACCTGGAGAGCCAAACATGTAAACACACAGCGTATGCAGTAGGGAGGCCAGTTGGAACATTTGTGAACGCAGATATACACATACTTGTATAAGCTCTCCTAGGCATTCAAAACTGTTTGGAGAGTCTCCTTACTATAAATTCTTTGGTAGAATAACCAAGGTCTGAGTTATTGTTCAAAATTGGGCTACGGGCATGTATTTCAAATGGGTATGCAAGACATTTTGGGTGCATACGTGCCAATTTCGAGCCTTATGATTGAACATCTAATTTATTGCTAGCAGAAACAAATAGTTTGGGTCCTTTGCACAGAATTTAAATGCAGGGCATCTGGGGATTCCTTTTCTAAGGTCTATAACTAATGCCTTTATTAGCTCGAGATTTTTATATGCCCTTTCCTAATAGGGCAAATGGATTTATGAACGTCAATTTTGATCATATGTATTTCCTACGCCTAGTGTGATGCATTCTTCATCTATATCCTTCCATTTCTGTCATATCTCCTCCCCGTGATCTTTATTCCACGTTCCTTAGTCCCATCCTTCCTTCCTGTTTCTCCTCCTTGTCTCTTCCTTTCTCTCTCTGTGTCCACTTCCATCACGCGTTTCTCTACTCTGCTGTAGTAAAATTAACTTGCTCGCTAGCATTTTTTTGTTCATCTTTAGCAAAATTAATGAAGTACACATCATTTTGAAAAAAGAGGTTTTGGGATACTAAATACTAGTGTGTTTTGGTTCAGTGATCGTGGTTTTGTTGTTACTGAAAACTCGAATGAAGACTTACAGTCCATTAACGTATTATTAGTCTAAAAAACAAAGTGAACAATGAATAGTATTAGTACTTTGCAGTTATCCATTTTTTGCATGATAGTATATTGAAGACATAGTTCTTTCTTCCCTGCATGAACAAGTGCAGAGAGTTTCCTTTCCAGTGCTATTTTCGCCTTGTATAGTCCTGCTAGTGCTATCATTTTACCAGTTTACGGTAAAAATTTACTGAGGCAGAAATAGTCTTTCTTTTCTTCAAGTGATTATCTGTTGGACAAATGAAATGGAATTATTTTCTCGATGTACTGGTTAAGTTAATACATCCTAAATTTCAGTACATTTAAATATATATACTGTCATTAGATCGGTTGTAATATTGTAAAATATCTGTAATGATTTTATAGTTTGAAAGTCACAGGTTACATTTGGTTTTGCTTGTTGAGTCTTGACATTGGGCTAAACTGAACTTTATTTAATATTAATTTCATTTTCGATAGTCATAAGTGACCAATCCTAATTATTAATGAAAGGCTAGAGCCCTGAGGCCCCTCCTCCTTCTATATGGTAGATTTCATAAAATCCTACCCTCCTGTGCGTGCCAGAGAATCCACATTTTCACTTCGTTGGATCGTCTTTTGAGAACAGAAAGACATTTTTGGTTGTCCATTATGGGTTGTCATTAGTTGGGTGACCTCGACAAGATTTGAGCAGTTTCAAGTAAGTATTAAAACATCACATGCGTCTCTTTCAGACAATCCAGACATATAGGCAATTCTTGATCCCTTTTTCTTCCCTAGTAAGCCGTGTTTCACAAGAGTTTTCCTTGTTTTCTCTTTCCTTCCTCCCCACTTGGATTTTCCATTTCCCACTGTTTCCAGCAGAAACTTCTTTTCTAAGGATGGCTTGACAAACACTTAACAAAGGAAATTTGTAAGTTCTGCAAAGACAGGGATTTGTGCAGGTGTGTAATGGGGTTGGAGTTACCATCACGCGTGTCTCCTTGAGCCCTTGATCCGGTCTATGCTGCATCCTTACAAACAACGAACAAAACATTGTCCGTCAAAGTGCCTCAATAACACAGTACAGTAAAATGGTATGGCTTTACATTTCTAAATTTTATTACTTATCTAAAAGTAAACAAAACTTAATTTTAGGCCCTTGAGACAACTAGAGATAGCAGATAAGCATAAGATAAGCTAAGGAAAAATAGGGAACTAATAAGAAATGGTTCGTAGGCTAAAGAATAATTATACTTATATTGACAGGGACAAACTGGTTTTCTCCGGCCAGTATTTTGTTAAATAGATGACTTTTTACAAAATGTTTACGCTGTTTTTAAATTTTCGAGATATAGACATGACACGTCACAAATGTATGTAAGGTGATTTTACATCAAGGACTGTTTTTGAATTACGGTGAATACAAAACATAAAGAAGCATTGTTGCCCTTTTCGTCCATTCAAGTTGCAATTCTAACCACTTCTCCCCAAAATACTAAGGTGTTAAAATTAAAAGTTAATAATTTCAAGTGATCCATTGTACAGATGACATTTGTGTAATGAGTAACTTAGAACCAATTAACACATCACATATCTGCTCGTACCTGCTTTTTGCTATTATCAGCTTCAGCTTCTCATATTTGGTTGTTTTTGTTTACCATAGAATTATGTTGCCATACTGACTTCAATATGGTCAGTGCTGTGAGCAGAATCCTCCCACAAATTTTGTTTAGTTGCAAGGGTATCAACGTTGGACATGGAAATATAGATTTTGGCTATAGCAAAGACAAATACTAGATCCTTAGCTTGAAATTTGAAATGTTTAAAAATAAAGGGTATTTAATTAATTACATTTTCTCTCAGTGTCTTTCTCCTGTTTTATACGACATTCTTACTGTGCAAGCACTCATATATCCATCGGGAGAAATCTGGATCTATTTTTTTGAAAAAATAATCCCTAGTATGCTGAAGCTAAGTCAAAACCAAGATTGTCCTTATAGATTAATTTTCTATAACACAGACAGAATAACCTTCAAAATACAGAGGTTATCTGAATCACAGCATCCCATTTTTTTTGAAAGATAAAGAAATTCGGAAATTCCGAAAAGTGAGAACAAACTGGTTTGCCATTTACTCTGACCACTGATCTCAGCTCTGTGGAATTTTCTGTACATTGTTTTTGTTACATAGTTATGTAGTGCTGATTTAGTTTTTTGTACACATTATTATATGTGTGTACATGTTTATTACTATTTTATTGATTTTTATAACTTTCTAATCATGGATTGTATTGAGAGAAGAGGTGATTATAATACACAGAAATTGTGGTTTGTCTTTCAAATTCCAATCTTAGAAATATGAAGAAAATGACTCCCCCAAAGAAATAACTTTGAAGTGCTAAAAAACATTGTGCCATCAAGTAATTACCCACTTTTGACATGGTGCCAAAATACTGGAAGAGCGCTCTTAAGTTGCACACAGTTGACATCTCTGTTAAGGACAGAAGAAAGAGTGTTTTTCCACTTCTGAGCATTTAACTGTTGAAAATGATTAAGTATTTCTAAGTAAAGACAGTATTTTAGCACACTTGAATAAAAGGATTTTTCTGGATCTGAAACGAATTTGTTTTTCTTTCTAAAAATATCATGATGTCAGGTGTCCCCCCCTGGATGCAATTGTTTTCTGGCTTAGTTTTCTCAAAAGGGTAAACCATTCTTAAAACTAATGTTCCTGAAATTAGGAATAATCTCCGAGCGCGTAGTAGGAGACCCTTTTATCTTATAATTTGGTAGTAAGCTAGCCGTCCATTATCCGGTAATTTTTTTTTATAGTCATATTTGGTTTTAATAGATGAGTTGTGATGGATCGAAATCCAAGCTTCCGTGTACCATTATACAACTTCATGGGACGATCTAATAATGCGATACGCGTCCTTTTAGGTGTTTTGTAGTCATTAGCAAATTGTGACTTTCAGAAAGACATTTAAATTGGAGCAACCGATTTACGCGGCTCTCTTTGTTCGTTCTTTTATAAGTAATTTTGCCGTAGCATTTCACAACCAACTTGACCAGATATTGCTCGCAACTGGGTATTTTCAACAGACCTTTTTGCTTTCCCAACTAACTTTGTACCTGTATGCTTTCTGATTGTCCCTTTAGAAGCACCCAGCAACATAGCTTTCCCAAATACCCCAAATCTTACATGGTGGCATCGTTCTAAGGCTATTAGAGCTGACCTCCCGGACACCAACAGGAGGGTAAGTGAAACATGGACATTTATTGGCTGCCAGTCCTTCCTGACTTTATCAAGCACCTTAAATCTTTGAAACTTTGGCATGGACTATTCTTTGTGTTTTTTCAGACATTTTCTGCAAGAGAATCTTGTAAAGTTTGCAAGTATATTTCCGGGCTATGCCTTGGATGTTCTGAATGCACTGCTTTCTTTTCCCTTAAAAAAAAAACCACCTAATAATGTGCATTTTGGAAAAGCAAACATCAAGCCTATGATCACAAGCCACGCAGAATTGAAGTGACACCATAAATAAGAAATTGACTACTTTTGCATGCTGCACAAGTTGTTAAAGAGTCATACGAGTAAGAAGATACTATCATAAAGAGCTTGGGATCTTTGAGAGCTGGGATCATCCTTGAAGGGAATTCAAGCCTAGACGTGGTTTCTCCTAAAGCAATCCCGTTGTCATCTGATTTAAAATCGTAGAGGAAACCTTTAAAAAAGTTTTGACGGACCTTTCTTAGGGAGTTTTCGGAATGCGGCTAGGACCAGTTTTCATATAGAAGTAACTAGACAGCTAAGCTACTTCGTGAGGCAGTAACAGTGACAAAAATGTAGAACCCTGGGGCGCGCGCGGCCGTGCCGCCTCCAGCGCGTTGGCTGCGCCGGGTCTTCGTTTCGTTTCTGGCCTCTACGACGGGTGGTCAGACCCAGGGCGTTGCGCATGCCAAAAAAGCTCTATTGCCACTGTATCTCCATCCGGTTTTTTTCTTTTATATTATTTTTTTGAGTGATGTAACCGTCGTGCAACCTGGAAACGCATTAGGATTTTTTCAATACGTTCGGGTTCACTGTTATGCGAAATCAAGGAAGTGTTGTTCTCTGTTCAATCTTTAAACACAGCTATTGGCACTAAAAAAGTTTTGATTGTAGTTCATAGCATGAAAGCAACGTTACTTTGAAAACTCTTCCTGTCCTAAGTTTTTCTTTATCAGAAATCTTACTCTATATAATCTAGTTGACAATCAAATTTTTCTGTTCTGTACACAGATATGAAGTCAGACAACTTGGATAAGCTACATGGAAGCATTGTTGGAGTAAAATAAATAAATGAATAATCAAAAAATTCCTAACTCAAAATGGAAGGGAAAAAAGATAGTTTCGGACATATCGCACATGATTCTATCTTCCAGTTATAGTTACATCATTGTGGGGAAAGCATAATGGACAAAAGGCAAAGGAACTGAGCACTTTCAAATAGTAAAGGGAAGCTTCAAAAGTAACAGATTAATGCCTTGCTTGCTTGTTCTCACTTCTGCTCTTTCTTACATAGGTTTGGATCTCCAGCTTAGGAATGGTCCCCTAAATCCAATGGTCTTTCCTTTCCATTAAAAAGCAGTGGAGCGCAATGCCATAAAACACATTAAAGGTCTTCTCCCTAGACTGATGACTTAGACCAACCAATTACAGAAGGTTTTGATATATGTTCATGTATATACAATCATATCAAGATCTATACAATGTATAAGAAGCACACAAATGCACACAGCATCACAAAAATGCACAAGAGTGGAATGTCATTGATTTTTATTTTCCTAATATAAGGAAAATGTAATATTTACTTGCTTATAATGAAAGCAAAAGATACTGCATAAAATTTTGATAGATTAAGATTTATAGGTTGGAGGTCAAAACTCACTTGTCAAGATATCTGTTACCAGAATTTTATACAACCATTATTTGAAAAATTTTTCCATACTACTTACTTGAGATACCCAATAACCTACAAAACACACTAGTCCCCTTCATGCAGAAGGGAGGTCACTTTGGTCAAATCTCTGTTACTCAGAAATTTATCCATTTATTGAAATTTTCCATACTACTTACGTGAGTATGCCCAATAACCTAGCAAAACAAACAATTTTCGTCACAGGCAGAAGGCATTGTAAATATTTTATAATATTGAAAGAATTTTTTTTGACCAATTTTTGATATATGTTAGAGAAATATTTACAGCTGGGGCAAAAAGTCATATATGACTATTTTATCACAAAATCCGAAATGAGGGCAGAAAACAAAATTTCATAGAGCAAAATATACCTTAGATGAAGTTGAAAGAATAAAATCCATGAAGATGTGAAGTGGTTTTTCAAGCCAAATTGATCAAATTAACTCCATAGATCCAGTTGATTTTACTTTATTTATATGCCCTGGATTTTTTAGTAGGTACAAAAGTCCTCCTGAATGGATGAAAGATTAGCACCTATAAATTTTGAAAAGTTTAATTTTGAAAGTTCAGGTGATTTGTTTTCTTGGAATTCTGAGAAAGAATTAGAATTACAAGATTACCAACCTATAAAGCACAATCATATCAAAGTGAGTTTAAGTTGTCTATATTTCTTGATACTCTGTGAGGTAGAAAAGACATTGTAAATTAAATAAAATGATCACTTTTCTAACGCAAAACTTTACCTTCAAGTCTTCCAACCTCACAGCCAGAGATTCAAGAAGTAATCAAGGACATCAGTCAGAATCGGAATTGTTGTTTGGTTTTATTCTGTGTTTTCATGTAGAGGAAGAGTGCTTTTTGTGGGCAAATCATCAAACAATAATACCAGAAACAATGAAGTTTTCTTTTGTCTGTTAGATGAAGAGAAAAATCCAAAGATTTGACATCATCAGTGTTCATAGGATTTTTTGACTTTACTTCCACCATGAAGAATAGTTTTATTTTCCTGTGACAACAGCAGAACAAGAACCAAAAAATAGAGCTTGCCATTAAGAAAAAAAAAACAGGTTCATAATTAGAGAGGAACCACATAAGAAGGTAAACTTGTGTGGTTAAGCTCGTTGTTTTGGGAGATGCATTCATGGCTCCAATATCAAAGAGGTGTTTTTTTTTGTTTACTTCTTGCCGTAAATATTTTCTGTCAGGCAATCCTGCCTTAGGCCCTATGGGCATTGCATAGCTCCCGCCCAAAACTGTAAAAATATAACATTCAAAAAGTTTTCAATTCTATTATTGAAAAAATACGAATCACATATTAATTTTTTTCATTTAATAGAAAATAGCAAAATTGGTTTTAAAAAGTAAAATGAGCAGAGCAGATTTCTAATGTCCTACCAGATTTAGAGAGAGTAAACATTGACCCGGTTTACTGCAGTAGTGGACCGTATGAGCTTTGTTTTTACCACTTTCTTAGCTAGAAAATTAATTTATAACTTCTCAAGGACTGGTCCTTAAGTTTAAGTCACACTAATTCCTTCCCTGATGTTTACTAAATTAATCATCTAGTGTTAAGCCCATCCCATGTGTGTTAAAGAAGGATTTTTTATTTACAATTACGAAGTTTTGGATAGCTTTTTCAATAACATATTAAGGGAACCAAAAACGTGCAAGGTTAAAAAATTCAAATTTTTTGCTAAAAGCTAAGTTCATACATAGTAAAAGTCCAAGCTATGTAAAATAGGTTTTACTGATCTGACTATAATATCTTACTTTCCAACTGTGATTGAGGTCTTGCTAGATACAAACTAGTATGTTATGGGGAAAAAGTTTTGAACACAGGAAGATGTGGTAACACCCAACCGGCTTAACTTTCTTCCTTAGTTTTCTCTCATCATTCTTCATTTCTATGAGGTTTTCTAGTTCTCAAATAGTCATGCAATGTGTAAAATTTTCTAGAATTTTGGCCTAGTGATAATTGTTCTTGAAGTTTGTATTTGACGAAATTAAGCCCACACGTGATCAAACAGCCAGTCATCAATCACACATACATAGAGCACGGCTTTTTTAAGCATGTCCATCTCTTCTGTGGAGAATTAGCAAAACATTCAGGATGGGCATTAACAGTGGGAGGTAGTATACTAATCACTGTCTAGAATGTGATATGTGTTTCCTATTTTATGAAAGTCACCTTGAATTAAAAATTCCAAGAATGTTGCAAACATGGTTTGAATTTTACAACGACAGATATTTGGAAAATTATATTGTATTTATGTTGGTACAATTAGACATTATGTAAATTATAAATTATTTAACTGTCAAGTCAGGAGGAATAATAGAGGCTTACTGGAAAATCAACATATTTTTAAAATATGTGGAATTTAATGATATCCACATTCATTTTGTTTAGTGTTTGATTCTACGAGCATATTGTACAGATCTGCATAACATGGGCTGTACAATGTGTAAGTAAGACCTTTATAGGTTCAATGTTGTGATAAAAGACTTGTATCTAGGTGGTCATGTTCAAAGGATAGATGGTGATTTTTTTGTTGGCGTATTAAATACATTGGGAAAACAAAACACCCATATTTAAGTTTGCATACTCAAGCTGTTTTGTATTCTTCTTTCTGTTTCTAATGAATGAAATCATCTATTGAAAAATAAGACTATCAGGCCACTAAATAAATTATCTTGAAAGAATCCTTTTTATTAGATTGGGGGTATTCCAGTTTCCTTGACGAGAATATGATTTCTAAAAGGCAACATATTTCAAATTTACAATTGTGGATGTTCAAAGTTATTCAAAATTTAAGTTCAAGATTGCTAAGAATGAACATTTATGAGAGTAAAAATCCCCACTATTCGCATAGATAAGCAATTGGTTTCATTTGGAAGGGATGTGTTTTGTCCACGTAGTTTTGCACAATGTGTACCGTCATGACTGAAATTCCATTTATTGTTCATGACCAATTTGGTTTTAAATTGTTTTGTTTTCTTTCCCCTCTTCTTCTCAGTTCACTGTCTGTAGACAAAAAGTACTTCTTAAGTACTTTCCATCATGAACTACGAAGCATGAAGAAGGGCATACGGATAAAGTCTCAAATATATCCCGGTGAGTATAAGACATCAACATTTTTAAGCCTAAACTTGCTTCACATATTTTGTAAACAGGTACCAGTACAATGTTTGAACGGTCAGTGATTGTAAAGAAAAACATAGGAACATGTTGTATACTAACTAGCATGTAAATAGTTTGTGAAAACGCAGTAGTATCACTGGTGATCATATTGTCATGTTACACATTTTCCTTTGAAGATTTTTCCCTAAACCTGTGTTGAAGTTAGGCAAAAATAAATCTTAGATATCTATTTCATTGAAATCAGGAAAAAGGATACAAGGGAAAATCAATTCTTGGTTTGTGAATTATGCTATTTGTATTTTTCAGATGACCATTGTCTGATATTATAGTCTATCTAGGCTACCACTTCAATAAATAGGAAACGGCAATAGTACTTTTCTTCTTGCCGAATTAGGCAGTATTTTCAAGGGAACGTCAGGATTTTTTGTGAACCTCCCTTTTAGAAAATTAAGTTCATACTTGTGCTGTTCATTTAACTTGTTAATGGATGAAAGAAAGAATTTAGAGTGAATTTAGAATTATAAACTACAAAAAATCAGGACTAGCAATCCTGATCGCCTTCAGTGGAAACACTATCATCTAATCCCCACATAGGCAACTATTAGATTGTCAGAGATCAATTTCCACTACTAGGCTACATGCACGTTGGACTTTCAAAGTCTTAGATTTGGCGGATTAATAAGAAGTTCCAGAATTGAAAAAAGGCCTATTGGGAGAGAAGGTCTGGTGTCTTTCTTCCTTGTGGTAATCCCTGTGCCTTCATAGCTCAAGCCAATCCAGGGTTGGGTAGAAACGAGTCTGAAGGCTTTTGCACCCGCAGAGGACTCCACTAAAGATTCTTGAATGAGAAATGCTTAAACGTCTGGAAAACATTCAGATCTTTGAATTTGTCGTTTATATCCTAACGATTCTAAGTGGAAAGCATGAATACATGAAATCTCTAGGCTGAATTGATTGGAATACAAAACAGTATGTGAGTTGTTATTCCTTAATACAAAGACAGAATATTTGGTATATTATCACGATTCCTCATCGCTTTGTCTAAATCCTGTCTCTCACTATGAATATGGAAGCTAGAAGCTTCTCTCTACACACTTCCTGTTATTGTTTTTAATGTTTGGCCGTCACTATTAGTTCTTTTATAACCTTTGAATGCAGCCGTTAACAGCTCAGACTCACGCCGTTTTTTTTTTAAAAATAAATGATTTGTGAAAAAGAATTGGCATAAAGAATTGGGTTCAAAGCAAAGTCCTCACACTGAGTATATTGATGTCTTTGCCTTCATGTGGCAATAATATCAGTGTCTTATAGGAATGGTCTGTTTCTTATAGAAAGTTATTTATAGTAAAATTGGTGAGAAGCCTTTAAAGGTGGCTTGAATCAGAAATAATGAGGTTTACCTAATCTGCATGATAGGCTCAGGTTATAAAGCAGGCTGCATTTCCACTTTGAAGCTTGGAGGGGGAAGATTCTGTTCTTAAAATAAGTTTTTATAGATAACCAAGCTAGAAAAACTGATATTTGTTTTCTGATCATTGGGATAGTTCTCAATTTGAATAAATAATTAAATAGGGTATATGAAACATGAAATAGCTCTAGGTTCGTTATGTGTAACATTGTATTTGTAAGAATAGTGTAAAATATTTTCTTTGGTCACGAGCACTTCCACTGCAAAACATGGGAAAACAGGAGTCCTCCCAATTCTTCACTCTTATAAGCGAAGAACTAAATCATTTTTTTTCAGAAATTCTGATTAAGACTGTCTTTCATGACATCGTGTTGTCTAATTTCAAGAAGACTGGATATGGATTTAATCGTAGTAATGATGAACCTTATGAACCTTTGTGGTCTGCACTCGAACGCCAAGAGGGTGAGTGTATGTGCCTTGTGGAACCAAAGAATAAAATGTGTGAGAATATCAAGTTCCTGGAGTCACTATAAGCAAATGAACAGCCTAAATTCTAAACTGCTCCTGGACATGTTCGTATTACAGAGGTGGAGTTTTCTTAGATTATCGCGCACAGTCTCACAAGGAAAGCAGGTGGGTCGACCTTGGGGCCACATACTTCCTTAATTGTGGTTTGTCCGCTGTGTTATAAGGAATCTCCGTGACATCATTGTCCTTTTCCAAAGAGGGCCATAGAACCTTACACCTTTGTTCTGGCAACGTCCCGATAGTCAACAAGTAGTCTGTTCTCAATAACTCATTTTTCCTAGGTATCTTTTTTTTCGAACACAAGTCCTCTATTGAAAAGAAACACAGTGGGATATTACTGTAATTAGCAGATATATTAAAAGCAGGCAAACATCTGACAGTAATAACCTGCAACTTTTATTTTTTCCCAAGGATCATCCAGAACAGGTGAACATTTTCTGGAATTCAGACCCTAGTTTCTTAAAGAAAACATGTTGATCTTCTTGCATGATACTCATATTTCTGAAATGGATACGTCTGTGGATCGTCTTCTCCTCCCTGATTGGCAGAATTCTTATTTTAACAATTCAAAAAGCCCGAGGAAGATGCCAATTAATAAGCAATACTCACAGTAGAAGTGGATCTAATATTTATGATGTTTCCCATCTTTTCAATTCATTCCATCTTTCAAATCATATTAATTCTGTGGCAACTGGTCTATTTTCAGTAAGTTCAAAGGGTTTCAACGTGGTTTGCAGTAAGATGTTTTTCAGTTTACATTGTGTAACAGGTGTATTCAAAGTGCTGACTTAAAATATAAATTCCTCAGACAAATAGGTCTGATGTATGAAAACAAGAGAGAAAGAAAAAAAGAAGTCACTAGTAATGAGATTTTAGATTAATCTTATTTTGTCTTTATGATTAAACTGAGCATAAACACTGTTCAAAAACAACTAACCTGAAGGTTCAGTGTATCAAGGCAATGGGGGTCCAGGGGAGTCAAGCAGATTTGTGGTCTGTTACTTTTTTCTTGTGATGACAAAAATTTCCAAGAACCATCTAGCGGAGGGTATCACACAGTGCTCTCCCAAATCAGTAACTTTGAACATTATAAGCCAAAGGGGCCAGAAACTAAACCTAACCAAGATACAGAGGCTTGGCTGAGAATAATTCTAATCCCGTGAAGCTGAATATATAAACACGTTACATTATCCCTTACATTCGACTTGCTCAATTTCACAAGAAAGGCCCACAAATAATTTTAATATTATGTATGTGGAACGATGTATGCATTTTATAGTCCCTTCCTTTTCTGAAATGATTCTGGTGCCAGCCTCGAATGTCAAACTCCCGCACAATGCAGAATCTGGCCCTGAAAGTCTTGCTTCTCTCCACTAACCTGTGCGGGGGTTGATTTTGGGCACAATCACTACGGATGTATACTCAGATCTTTTGTTGGAAATATCAACTCTGATCACTTTCTTCAACTTAGTCTGGATCATGTTGCTGTCGTCCTTGTAGGCAATAAAATGCTTTTTTGCTTTTTGCTCTCTTTTTTCCTTAAGTACACAGGGAAGCTGTGTCTGTGGGAGATCACCTGAGCTCAAAGAGTGGCGGCAATATAAGGATGGCTTAAACTTTTAATGCTGCGCTGTCTTTGAACGCAGTTTCATGATTCATGGCTTCAGAGGGTTTATTACGCATTTTTTGGCCCTGAAAATGTTGGGAAAATGAAAAAAATTGAGACCAAATCAAGAAACACAGAGCTAAAAACCAATTTAGAATCTAAAACCGAATGGTCTTAGACTTATTGATGTTTTACTTGTGTGGATTTTACTCACAGTAAAAGTGATTACAGAATTTGCAGTGTTCCTACTGGTATTTCAGCATTGAAATATTTTTTCCATTAAATCAAGGCCTGTGGCAAAGGTCTGTAGATTAGTCCCACTAAGAGTTTTTTGTGCTTAGTCATAGAAAGATGGTATAAAACCAGAAATCACTGATGAGACAGTTGTGTGCATTTTCCTTCTTTTGTCATAGCATTGCAGAACAGAAGCATTTTTCCTCATAGGTTTCAAAGAAAGAACAGACTCCCTGGCTTCATGTGACCTTTGAGATTTGTTTGTTTCAGCGAAAAAGGAAGAACATAATAGACAGTCAGAAAGCAATTTCGTACAATACGAAGACTAAAAAACAAGTAGCAGTTATGAAAATGTGGTTATGTAAGAATAAAGATTATTAACTCTTTTAGTATTGGCAATTAAGGTCGATTACCTTAAAGGAAGGTTTTATGGCGTTTTTGAATGTTGTCATGTCTTTTAATTACATTTAAATTTGCAGATAAAAGAGGTATTCATTTAAAGTATATTTCCATGAAACCATATAAGTTTGGATAACTGCACATTCTTAAAGTAATCTCACGATCAATTGGAAAGCTAACTTTAACTCTTAAACTGTGCATTTTGTATCTTTATATTGTTTCTTCGGCATGTGTTTGGAGAAGGATTCCCAAAGACAAGTGGCTAAATTGGCACAGGGACCAGTTTCCCTGACTTCACATGAAATGACCGAGTTAAAGGCAAGTATAAGCAGTGAGTTGGGTTAAATGAGGTTCAGCTTTTTTCCCCCAGCTTTTGAGTTTATTCGAATTTCCTAATGGCCCTGGGAAAGTCCCTTGCATTCTCAATAGTCTCCAACATATTTTTTCTTATAGATCTTTTTAATTTTCCGCAAGAAGTACCGTGAAAAATGTTGTGTTAACTGTTGTGATTTTCAAAATGCAGGAAAAAGTATATTGTGGGAGCACATCCTGTCTCAGATGTGATTAAATTTAGTGATTATATTGTGAACTTGATGACTTTTCAAAAATTTCCCGAGATTTCTTAATCTTCCCAAAATACTTAGCCTTCATACTCTCTCTTAAGCATGCAGTGGATTTCATCATTCCCTAAGATGAAGGTTTCAGATTTTTCTGTCTGTCCACATCCTCACTTTTTTGTTTAATCCATCCATTGCCTTTCTGGAGCCTGCACTATCCACACTGCACTATCCACACGTCACTGGATGGCTTCCTGAACTTCATTGCAGATGTCTGGACTTGTTTCAACTTGTCTTCAGTTTTGTCTACCTCTTCTGAGTTATCTTATACTGATCCCTCATTCTCTTTGTATTAATTATGTTTTACTAAAAGAGTCTTTTTTGCCTTAACCTCATCCCAACAGGGATATTCCCTCAAATGATTTTCCGAAGTTACTTGATTTCTTGGAACTGGCCATTTGGCTTCCATAGTTTAGTCTTTCAGTTTTTCCTTTCTATCAACCAATTGAATTATCCCATGCAGTTATTAAACTACCCTCCCTTCCTCCCTCCTTCCCTCCCTCCCCCCTCCCCCCTCCCTCCCTCCCCCCTCCCTCCCTTCCTCCTTCCTTCCTTCCCTCCCTCCCTCCTTCTCTCCCTCCCTCCCTCCTTCCCTCCCTCCGTCCTTCTCTCCCTCCTTCCTTCCCTCCATTTTTCCTCCCTTTCATCCTCCCCCTTCCCTCCTCCTCCCTTCCTCCTTCCTCCTCCCTCCTTCCCTCCATCTTTCCCTCCTTTCATCCTCCCTCCCTCCTTCCCTCCCTCCCTTCCTCCTTTCTTTCCTCCCTCTCTCCTTCCCTCCTCCCTTCCTCCCTCCTTCCCTCCTTCCTCCTCCCTCTCTCCCTTCCTCCTTCCCTCCCTCCTTCCCTCCCTCTCTCCCTTCCTCCTTCCCTCCTTCCTTCCCTCCCTCCTTCCCTCCCTCCTCCCTCCCTTCTTCTTTCCCTCCCTTCCTCCCTTCTTCCCTCCCTCCTTCCTCCCTCCTTCCTCCCTCCTCCCCCTCCTTTTCCTCCTCCTTCCTCCCTCCTTCCCTCCCTCCTTCCTCCCTCCTTCCTCCTCCTTCCCTCCCCTCCTTCCTCTTCCTTCCTTTCTTTCCTCCTTTCATCTCTTCTTTTTCTCTCTTTATGTCTTTCTGCTCTTCTGTTTCACGGATCTCTTTCTTTCTTTACTCTCCTCTCTCCCTTTTCTAATTTCTACTCTTCCCTTTCTCTCTTCTCAGTCTTCATACAGCCCAGGATGGCGCCCTAATCACTGTGTATCCCATGACGACCTCTAACTTCTGAGCCTCCAAATTCCATTTCCCAAGTACTTGATTAAAGTATGCACTGCCCTGTCCAGTCTAAACTGCCCCACTATAGCTGTTTTCTCCCCAGGCCTCTCTCCCCTTCTATGTTCTCAGTCTCACTAATTTTTTAAAGTCCTGGAGCTGATTGGCCCCAGTTTGGCTAGTGCCACCGTGGTTGACCCACACTATAGTTGCCTTAGCAGTTGAAGTGGATGTCATGAGTTAGGATATTCATTTGTATTCTTTTTAATGTTGTTAACTAGCCACTCTCTACTTTGATTTGCTTTCACAATATTAGCTTCCTTGTGTATGTGATTCTATTCTAATTTTCTTCAAATTCTATTCCTACCAGTTTACACAAAATCATAAATAACCTGGTAATATAACTGCATATTATGCTATTTTCAAAAACTGAATAATATGTAATCCAATTTATGGTTAGGCCTACCTGTTAATCTCTAATAAATCTTTATGTACAGAGCTAATTTTTTATTTTGTGTTTGTTTTACTTTTTTAAAGAAAATCATTCCCCCCACTTCATTTGCTGCTACCTTTCTTGAGGTATTAGAGAATTGATAATGGCTGGTAAAACTGAAAATGATCATATGAATATGTAGTTAAAATATAATGTAGAGATCAGGAGTGTTTTGAACCCTCTAGAACAATTTAAGATAAAAATTAGTTTTGAGTTCTCAGAGGCTAATAAGAGGTACTGTGAATAGAACTCACCAAAATGTAAGAATGGTGGTAATGCTTGTTATTGGAACTGACTTCATTTCATAAATATATACATGTTTTATCAATGTAACTAAAGAGCAAAATAACAGCTTTTGTTAACCAAATCACTCAGCTCCCAAGTTAGGTAAGTTCAGTAAGTATTTAATTGGCATTTCAGTTTTCTAGAAAAGGCGTATCTATCTATTCCTCTGTCAATCTATCATTATCTGTCATCTATCAATGTTTACGATGGTGTGTTTTGGGCATTATTTGTATTATGTATCCTATTGCCCATTGTATTATGTATCCTATTGCCCACTACTAATGTTTGTTCTTAATGTTTAGAGGAGAGAGAAGGTGAGTGAGGAAGACAGCTAGGAATCCAAGACTTTTAATATAGGTCAGACAATCAACTCATCGATTAGGCTTTGATCTTTTCCGGCTTAACTATCCTTTGAAATCCCAGACAGCTGGTAACAGAATCGTCCTTATTTCCTGTTAACTGAATAGGAATGGTCTAATTTGGGATGCTTTCCTCGGATTCTGACACTGAGAACAGGTAACAGTGGCCAATTGACTTTTACAGAGGCAGAACATTTTATCAGAATTCAGTTAGTTCACAAGAGATAATGTCAGTAGAAACAGAATACCTGAAAGGCTTCTTTTCTTATTAATGTTCAATTATCCCTTGTGTTTGGGAGGTAAATATTTTTCATATTAACCACATAATTTTAAGTTGACATTTCTCCTCAACACCATTTTCAATTGAAGTTATAATTGGTTGGTGAAAGAGACCTTTACTTCACTTAGTTTCAGTTTCATTCTAAATTGCCCATTATTTCATTAGGAACTAAGTCAAGTGAGTGGAATTATAACTTCTCTTCTCTATTGTCTTTGTTCTGCCATGATTTTTTTTCTTTTTTATGAAGCAACTCAGCATGAAAGATGTGGTGTGAATTTCAATGTTTTATGGGTTAAGTTTTCAGAAATAGTGAAACACTATTTAACACTCATTTTTCTGATGTCTGACAGTGCTTAAAGCCTCATGCACATTCATAGATAATTATTCTGCTAGTTTATAAATAAAATTTCTGCACGTGTGAAAATAAATGGTGCAGTTTTTACTTAAATGTCATCATTTCTTTCTGGGACACATATGTCCTTGGGAGATTAGAAGACAAATAATTGAACAGTGAGTAAAAATTCATGAAAAGGCTGAGGTCAGGATGAAACATTGTAGCCCTAGGTTGAAATATCTGTTTATGACTCTTATATAATCAACACCTTTCTTTATCAAATTCTGGGCACCTATAAATAGTGAAAATTTGAATTAGAGAGAAACCTGTAAAACCTTTTAAACCTTGGGTGCAAAGTGGAACTGTCTTCCTGCGTGTAAATGGTGGTGAACCCTGGAGCCAAACATGTGAAACACACACGCTTGCAGGTAGGGAGGCAGTTGGAACATTTGTGAAAGGCAGATATACACTTGTATACTCTCCTATGAATTCAACTGTTTGGATTCTCCTTACTATAAATTCTTTGGTAGAAGACCAAGTCTGAGTTATTGTTCAAAATTGGGCTACTGGGCAGTGTTTCAAGGGTCAGTTTTGCAATTAATCCTTATGTGACTATCTAATTTATTGCTAGCAGAAACAAATAGTTTGGTCCTTTGCCACATAATTTAATGCAGGGCAGTCTGGGGATTCCTTTTCTAATGTACTAGAACTAATGCTTTATCTCGAGGAAATGTTTTTATTGCCCTTTCCTAAATAGGGCATGGATTTATGACTCAATTTTGATCATATGTATTTCCTACTCCTAGTGTTATGCATTCTTCTATCCTTCATGTTCTGTCATTCTCCTCCCCTTGATCTTTATTCCACTTTCCTTATTCCCTCCTTCCTTCTCTGTTTCTCCTCCTTTTCTTCTTTCCTCTCTCTCTGTTCCACTTACCTCTTTTCTCTACTCTCTGTAGTCAAAATTAACTTGCTCTCTAGCATTTTTGTTCATCTTTATCAAAATTATGAAAGTAGCACATCATTTGTAAATAAGAAGAGGTTTTGGATACTAAATACTAGTGTGTTTGGGTGGGAGGTGGTTGTGTATGAAACTCAAACTCATTCCATTAAAGTATTATTAGTTAAAACAAAGTGACAATGAATATTATTAGTAATTTGCATGTTTCCATTTTTGCATGATTTATATTGATACTATGTTCTTTCCCTGCATGAACAGTGCAGATAGTTTCCTTTCCAGTGCTATTTCTCCTTGTATAGTCTGCTAGTGCTCTCATTACCATTTTAGGTGAAAAATTTACTGAGCAGAAAATAGGTCTTTCTTCAAGTGATATCTGTTGGACAATGAAATGAATTATTTTCTCGATGTTGGTACTTTAATACAGTCTAAATTTCAGTACATTTAAATTATATATACTTCATTAGATACTGTTGTAATATTGTAAATATCTGTAATGATTTTATAGTTATGAAAGTCACAGGTTACATTTGGCTGTTGAGTCTTGACATTTGGCTAAACTGAACTTTTATTTAATATTAATTTCATTTTAGATAGTCATATGACAAATCACTAACGTATTAATGAAAGGCTAGAGCTCCTTCTATATGGTAGATTTCATAAAATCTAACCTCAGTTAGTGCCAGAGCAATCCACATTTCACTTCTTGGATCATCTTTGAGAAGCAGAACATTTTTGTTGTCTTTGGGTTGTATTATTTGGGTGACCTCCATATTGCATTTTCATTTAAAACATCATGCTTCTTTCAGACAACCAGACATTGCATTCTTTTCCTTTTTGTAAGCCTGTTTCACAACCTTATTTTCTCTACTTGATTTTCACTGTTTACCAGCATTAAACTTTTTCTATTGATGTCTTGACAAACACTTAATCAAAGGAAATTGTAAGTTCTGCAAAGCAGTGATTGTGCAGGTGTGTAATGGGTGGAGTTACCATCACTCTTGTCTCCTTGAGACCTTGATCCGTTCTATGCTCATCACTTACAACAACGACAAAACATTGTCCCTTCAAAGTGCTCAATAACACAGTACAGTAAAAGGTATGGCTTTGACATTTCTAAATTTTATTACTTATCTAAAAAGTAAACAAAATAATTTTAGGCCTTGAAGATCAACTAGAGATAGCAGATAAGCTAAAGATAAGCTAAGGAGAAAAAGGGACTAATAATAAATGTTCATGAGCTAAAGAATTATATTATTGAACAGGTGACAAACTGGTTTTCCCAGTATTTTGTTAAATAGATGACTTTTACAAATGTTACTTTTTTTAAATTTTCTTAGATAGATACATGACACGTCACAATGTATGTAATGTGTTTTACATCAGGACTTTTGAAATTACTGTGAATACAACATAAAAGAAGCATTTGTTGTTGCCCTTTTCTTCCATTCCGAAGTTGCAATTCTAACCACTCTCCCAATACTAAGGTGTTAAAATTAAAAGTAATAATTTTCAAGTGTCCATTTTACATTGAAATTGTGTAATGAGTACTTATACCAATTAACACATAACATATGCTCGTACTGCTTTTTGCTATTATCAGCTTCATCATATTTTACCATAGATTATGTTTCATACTGCTTCAATTGGTCAGTGCTTGTGAGCATAATCCTCCCACAAATTTGTGTAGTGCAAGGTATCATCTTGGACATGGAATATAGATTTTGCTATTAGCAAAGACAAATACTATATCTTAGCTGTGAAATTGAAATGTTAAAAAGTAGGGTATTTAATTAATTACATTTTCTCTCAGTGTCTTTCTCTGTTTTATACGACAGTATTAATGTGCAGCACTCATATATACATAGGGAGAAAATCTGATCTAGTTTGAAAAATCCCTAGTATGCTGAACTATCAAACCAAAGATTGTCCTTATAGATTAATTTCTATAACACAGACAGAAATAACCTTCAAATAACAGAGTTCTCTGAACACAGAAGTCCATTTTTTTGAAAGATAAGAGAAATTCTAAATTCTAAGTGAGAACAAAACTGCTTGCCATGTTCCTGACCACTGATCTCAGCTCTGTGGAATTTTCTGTACCATTGTTTTCACATAGTTATGTAGTGCTGATTTAGTTGTTTTTGTACATATTATTTTGTGTAACATGTTATTACTATTTTATATGATTTTATAACTTTCTATCATGGATTTGTATTGAGAGGAAGAGTTGATATAATACACATAATGTGTGGTTTTCTTTCAAATTCCATTCTTAGAAATATGAAGAAAATGCTCCCCCAAAGAAATACTTGAGTGCTAAAAAAAATTGTGCCATCAAGTAATTACGCCACCTTTTGACATGGTGCAAATACTGTGAAGAATCTCTCTTAGTGCACACAGTTGACATCTCTGTAGGACATCAAGAAAGAGTGTTATCCACTTCTGATCATTTTAACTGTTGAAAATGATTAAGTATTTCTAAGTAAAGACAGTATTTTAGCACACTTGAATAAAATGGATTTTCTGGATGCTGACGAATTTGTTTCTAAAAAATGATGTCAGGTGTCCCCATGGATGCATTGTTCTGGCTTATTTTTCTCAGAAGGGTAAACCATTCTTAAAACTATTTCTGAAACGGAAGACTCGACTCCCTTTTATACTTATAATTTGGTAGTAAGCCCCTTCCAGTTATCCGGTAATTTATTTATATTCATATTTGGTTTTAATAATGATGTGTGATGGACTAGAAATAAAGCTTCCGTGTACCATTAAAACTTCAGTGGTGACAGATCTATAATGCTATATGAAGTCCTTTTAGGTTGTTTTGTATTCATTATAAAATTGTGAACTTTAGAAAGACATTTAAATATTGAGAATCAGATTTAAGGCTCTCTTTGTTAGTCTTTTAAAGTAAGTTTCAGTAGCATTTAGAACAACTTGACAAGTATTTTGCATGGGTAGTTTTAAGAAATTTGATTTCCCAAACTAAATTTTTACATGTATGCTTTCGTGATTGTCACTTGAAGAGAAAAGCATAAATATCTTACCAAATACCCCAAATCTTACCATGGTGCATCTTTCTAGGCTATGACAATCTCCCGGACACCAAACAGGAGGGTAAGTGAAACATGGACATTTTTGGATGCCTCCTTCCTGACTTTATCAAAGCACCTTAAATCTTTGAAACTTTGGCCTTTGACTATTCTTTGTGTTTTTCATACATTTCTGCTAAGAGGAAATCTTGTAGTTTGCAGTATATTTCGGGCTATGCTTGGATGTTCTGAATGCACTCTTTTCTTTTTCCCTAAACCTAATATGTGATTTTGGAAAAGCAAAATCAAAATAATTATCACAGAAAAGCAGAATTGAAGTGACCAATAAATAATAACTTGACTACTTTGCAATGCTGCACAAGTTTTTAAGTCATAAGAAGAATAACCTATCATAAAGAGCTTGGGATCTTTGAGAGCTGGGATATCTTGAAGGAATTCAAAGCCTAGACGTGTGGTTCTCCTAAAGCAATCCCTTGTCATCTGATTTTATCGTAGAGGGAAACCTTTAAAAAAGTTTTGACTGACCTTTTCTTTTAGGGACGTTTCGGAAATGCTCTCGGACCAGGTTTTTCATAGTAGAAGTAACAAAAGCATATCTACTTATGTATTAACGATTTACAAAATGTATAAGCCTCTTTTTATCTCTTCCTTTCCTCCTCCCCTCTTTGTCTTTCTCCTTTCTTCCTTTTCTTTTCTGCCTCTACTACTGGTGGTCAGACCCAGGGCTTTGCTCATGCCAAAAGAAGCTCTATTGGCTAGGCTGTATCTCCAGTCCTGTTTTTCTTTATATTATTTTTGAGTGAGTTTACCTTCTTTGCAACCTGTAAACCATTATTATTTTTTCATACTTCGTGTTCACTGTTATGCGAAATCAAAGGAAGTGTTGTTCTCTTTTCAATCTTTACACAGCTATTATGCACTAAAATTTTTATTGTATTTTCATATCATGAATCAACTTTACTTTGAAAAACTCTTCCTGTCTAAGTTTTCTTTATCAGAAAATCTTACTCTATAATCTATTGAACAATCAAATTTTTCTGTTTCTGTACACCATATTAAGTCATAGCAACCTTGGATAAGCTACATGGAAGCATTGTTGGAGTAAATAATAAATCAATAGATACAAAAAATTCCTAACTCAAATGAGAAGGTAAAAAGAGTTTCATTAGCTCATGATTCCAGTTATAGTTCATCATTGTGGGAGGAAATCAGAATGGCAAAAGGCCAAGGGAACTGAGCACTTCAAATACAGTCAAAAGTAACAGATGATGCTTGCTTGCTTGTTTCTCACTTCTTCTCTTTCTTACATAGTTTTGGATCTCCAGCTTAAAGAATGGTCCTATCCACAATGGTCTTTCCTTTCCATTAAAGCAGTGGAGACAATGTCCATAAAAACCATTAAAGGTCTTTCTCCTAGACTGATGACTTATACCAACCATTACAGAATTTACTGATATATGTTCATTATATACAATCATATCAGACATATACAATTTATAAGAAGCATCACAAATGAACAGCATCACAAATGCACACGAGTGAAGTCATTGATTTTATTTTCCTAATATAGGAAAATGTATATATTACTTGCATTATAATGAACCAAAGATACTGCATAATTTTGATAGATTAGAATTTTAATAGGTTGGAGGTCACTTTGTTCAAGATCTCTGTTACTCAGAAATTATCCATTATTTGAAATTTTCCATTAACTACTTACTTGAGTATAGCCCAATAACCTACCAAAACACATTATTCTTCATGCAGAAGCATTTTTATTTGAACATACTTTTTTTTACAATTTGATATTATGTTAGAGACAATATTTTACATTGGGCACTCATATATTTATACCAATCAGATTGAGGGCAGAAAAACAAAATTTCATAGAGCAAATATAACCTTAGATTATATTTAAGAGAATAAAATCAGGAAAGATGTGCAGTGTTTTCAAGCCAATATTATCAACTTAACTCTCATAATCCAGTGATTTACTTAGTTATATCAGCCTGGATTTTTTAGTAATGTACAAAAAGTCTCTGAATTTGATGAAAGAAGTGCACATTAAATTTTGAAAAGTTTAAATTTGAAAGTTCAGGTTATTTTTTTCTTGGAATTCTGAGAATATTAGAATTACAAGATTACCAACCTATAAAGCACAATCATATCAAAGTGAGTTAAGTTGTCATCTAATTTCTTGATACTCTGTGGATTTAGAAAAACATTGTAAATTAATAAAAGAGGATCACTTTTCTAACACACTTTACCTTCATTCTTCCAACTCAGCCAGTATCAAGAGTATGCAAGGACATTCAGGTTCAGATCTGAATTTTTTATTCTGTTTTTCATGTATATGAAGAGTGCTTTTGTGCAAATCATCAAACAAGAGACCAGAACAATGAAGTTTCTTTTGTCTGTTACTTAAGAGAAAAATCCAAAGATTTGACATCATCAGTGTTCATAGGATTTTTTGACTTTACTTCCACCAATGAAGAATAGTTTATTTTCTGTGAGCATAGCAGAACAAGAACCAAAAAAGGAGCTTGCCATTAAGAAAAAAAAAAACAGGTTCATAATTAGAGAGAGACACATAGAAGGTAAACTTGTGTGGTTAAGCTCAGTTGTTTGGGATATGCATTCATGCTCAAATAAAAGAGGTTTGTTTTTTTTTTTAATTCTTGCCTAAATATTTCTGTCAGGCAATCTGCCTTAGGCCTATGGGCATTGCAATAGATCCTCCAAAACTGTAAAAATATAACATTCAAAAAGTTTCAAATTCTATGATTGAAAAAATACAGAATAAACATATTAATTTTTTTTCATTTATAAGGAAAATAGCAAAATTGTTTAAAAGTAAAATGAGCAGAGCATGATTTCTAATGTCTACCAGATTTAGAGAGAGGTAAACAATTGACCCTGTTTACTGCAGTAGTGGACGTATGAGCTTTGTTTTACCACTTTCTTAGCTAGAAAATTAATTTATAACTTCTCAAGACTGAGTCCTTAATTTTAAGTCACACTAATTCCCTGAGTTTACTAAATAATCATCGTGTGTTAATCTCCCACTGTGTGTTAAAGAAAGGATTTTTATTTTACAATTACTAAGTTTTGGATAGCTTTTTCATAACAGTATTAATGGAAACCAAAAACTGCAATGTTAAATTCAAAATTTTTTGCTAAAGCTAATTTCACCGTAAAAGTCCAAGGTCTATGTAAAATATGTTTACTGATCTGACTATAATATCTTACTTCCAACATGTTATTAGGTCTTGCTAAGAATACAAAGCTAGTTGTTATGGGAAAAAGTTTAGAACACAGGAGATGTGTAAACACCCAGACCTGCTTACTTTCTTCCTTAATTTTTCTCTCATCATTCCTTCATTTCTATGAGTTTTCTAGTTCTCAAATATGTGCATGCATGTGTATAAATTTTCTAGAATTTTGGCCTAATGATAATTGTCTTGAAGTTGTTGACAGAATTAAGCCCCCACGTGATTCACCACAGCCAGTCACAATCACGACATACATTAGCACTGCTTTTTTAAGCATTTCCATCTCTTCTGTTGAAGAATTAGCAAAACAGTCATGATTGCATTAACAGTAAGGAGGTTATGTATACTAACACTGTCTAGAATGTGGATATGTGCTTCCTATTTTAGATGAAGTCAACTTGGAATTAAAAATTCCATGAATTATTGCAAAGCATGGTTATGAATTTTACAACACAGATATTGGAAAATTATATTGTATTTAGTGTTGTACAATTATACATTATTTAAATTATAAATTATTTAACTGTCACTTCATGGAGGAATAATAGAGCTTACTGGATCAACATATTTTTAAAATATGTTGAATTTAAATGATATCCCATTCATTTTGTTTAGTGTTTGATTCTACTAGCATTGTTGTACATATCTGCATAACATGGCTGTATAATGTGTAGTATACCTTTATAGGTTCAATGTTTTATAAAAGACTTGTATGCTAGGTTTCATGTTCAAATGATAGATGGTATTTTTGTTGGCGTATTAAATACATTGGGAAGAACAAAACACCCATATTTTAAGTTTGCATCTCAAGCTGTTTTGTTTTCTTTCTTCTCTTTTCTAAGTGAATGATCATCTATTGAAATAGACTTCAGGCCACTAAATAAATTATCTTGAAAGAGATCCTTTTTATTAGATTTGGGGTTATTCCAGTTCCCTTGACTAGAATATGATTTCTAAAGGCAACATATTTCAAATTTACATTGTGGATTTCAAAGTTAATTAAAAATTTAAGTTCAAAGGATTGCTATAATGAACATTTATGAGAGTAAATCCTCCCTAGTCGCATGGATAAGCAGTTATATTCATTTGAAGGATGTGTTTCCACTTAGTTTTGCACAATGTGTACCGTCATGACTGAAATTTCATTTATTTTTCATGACACATTTGGTTTTATTGTTTTTTTCCCCTCTTCTCAAGTTCACTGTCTGTGAAAAAGTTACTTATAAAGAAGTCCATGAACAAGAAAAGAGAAGGCAAGGGAAAATTCTCAAATATTTCCTTGAGTATAATACATCAACATTTTTAGCCTAAACTTGCTTCACATATTTTTTTTAACAGGTACCAGTACAAGTGTTGAACTGTCAGTGATGGTTAAGAAAATACATAGGAACATGTTGTATACTAGCATGTAAATAGTTTGTGAAGACCAGTAGTATTCACTGGTGATCATATTGTCATGTTACACATTTCTTTGAAATATTTTTCCCTAAACCTGTGTTTAAGTTATGCAAAAATAATCTTAGATATCTATTTCATTGGAAATCAGGAAAAATGTACAAGGGAAAAATCATTCTTGTTTTGTGAATTATTCTATTTTATTTTTCAGATGACCATTGTTCTGATATTATATTCTACCACTTCAGTAAATATGAACACTGGCAATAGTACTTTTCCCAATTTATGTCAGTATTTTCAAGGGAACGTCCAGGAGTTTGTGAACCTCCCTTTAGAAAGTAATTCATACTTGTGCTGTTCATTAACATTGTTATGGATGAAGAAAGAATTTATAGTGAATTTTAGAATTATAAACTACAAAAAATCATGACTATCAATTCTGATCGCCATTCAGTTGGAAACACTTCCATCTAATTCCCCACATATATCAACTGTAAGATTGTCATATCAATTCCACAGACTGGCTTTTGCCTTTGTACATTTCAAGTCTTATATTTGCTGTATTAATAAGAAAGTTCCAGATTGAAAAAATGCCTATTGGGAGAGAAGGTCTGGTTCTTCTTCCTGGTGTAGTCCTGCCTTCATATCTCCAGCCAATCCAGGGTTGGTAGAAACTAGTCTGGAAGGCTTTTGCACCCCAGATTGACTCACTAAATGATTCTTGAATGAGAAATGCTTGAAACTTCTGGAAGACAGTCAGATCTTTGAATTTTCGTTTTATCCTAACTAGTCTGGAAATCATGAAAATCAGAAATGTAGGCTTAATTGAGTTGAGATACAAACCATGTTTTGAAGTTGTTTCTTTAATACAAAAGACATAATATTTGGTATATTATCACATCCTTCATAGCATTTGTCTGACCCTTTCTCTCACTAGAATATTGAAGCTAGAAGCTTTCTCTCACACTTTCTGTTATTGTTTTAATGTTGCCTCACTAATTAGTTCTTTATAACCTTGATGACATCCGTTAACAGCTTCAGACTCACTGCTTCTTTTTTAAAAAATAATGATTTGTAAGAATTGCATAAAGAATTTGGGTTCAGCAAAAGTCCTCACACTGATTATATTGATGTCTTTCCTTCATTGGCAATAATATCAGTGTCTTATAGGAATGTCTTCTTAGGAAAGTTATTTATGTAAAATTGGTGAGAAGCCCTTTAAAAGTGGCTTGAATCAGAAAATAATGAGGTTTACCTATCTGCATGATAGTGACTCATGTTATACAGGCTGGCATTTCCACTTTGAAGCTTGTAGGGGGAAGATTCTGTGCTTTAAAATAAGTTTTAGAATACCAAAGCATAAGAAAAACTTGATATTTATGATCATTGTGATAGTTCTCAATTTGAATAAATAATTATATGGTATATGAAACATGAAATAGCTCTAGGTTACTTTATGTGTGAACATTGTATTTGTAAGAATAGTGTAAAATATTTTCTTTGGTCACTTCACTTCCACTGCAAAACATTGGAAACAGGAGTCTTCCCCATTCTTCACTCTTATACGAATAACTAATCATTTTTTCAGAAATTCTGATTAAGACTGTCTTTCAATGACATAGTGTTGTATAATTTCAAAGAAGACTGGATAGGGATTTTAATCTTAGTATGGAATGAACCTTATGAACCTTTGTGTACTGAACTCTCAAATAGGGTGAGTGTATGTGCCCTTGTGGAACCAAAGGATAAAATGTGTGAGAATATCAAGTTCCTGGAGTCACTTAAGCAATGAACAGCTAAAGTTCTAAACTCTCCTGGACATGTTCTTATTACAAGTGGAGTTCTTAGATTATAGCAAATGTCTCACAGCAGGTGGTTGACCTTTGGGGCCACATACTTCCTTATTGTGGTGTTGTCCTATGTGTTATAGGATGCTCAGTGACATCATTGTCCTTTTCCAAAGGAGGCCAGTAGAACCTTACACCTTTGTTCTGGCAACACCAATAGCAACAATAAATATGTCTCAAAACATTGCCAAAGTATCTTTTTTGGAACTAACAAGTCCTCTATTGAAAAAGAAACACAGTGGAGGATATTACTTAATTAGCAGATTATTAAAAGCAGGCAAACATCTGACAGTAAATACCTTAAACTTTTATTTTTCCCAAGAGGATCATACAGAACAGGTGAACATTTCTGAATTCAGACCCTAGTTCTTAAAGAAAACATGTTGATCATTCTTGCCTTATACTCATATCTGAAATGAAGCTGTGGATTTTCTCCCTGATTGCAGAATTCTTATTTTAACAATTCAAAGAAACAGAAGAGGCAATTATGAAGCAATCTCACAGTAGAAGTCATCTAATATTTTATGATGTTTCCCAATCTTTTCATTCATGTCATCTATTTCCAAATCAATATTAATTCTGTGGCAACTGGTCTATTTTCAGTATTTCCAAAGGGTTCAACTTGGTTTTCAGTAAGATTTTTTTTCAGTTTACATTGTGTAACATTTGTATTCAAAAGTTGCTGACTTAAATTCCTCAGACAAATAGGTCTGAATGTATGAAAACAAGAGAGAAAGAAAAAAATAAGTCACTAAGTAATGAATATTTTAGATTAATCTTATTTTCTTTTGTATTACTGAGCAATAAACACTGTCAAAAACAACCTAACCTGAAGGTTCAGTGTATCAAGGCAATGGGGGTCAAAGGGGAGTCAAGGACAATTGTGGTCTGTTACTTTTTTCCTGTGATACAATCCAAGAACCAATCTAGCGGAGGGTATCACACAGTGCTCTCCCAATCCAGTTAACTTGAACATTATAAGCCAAATGGGCCAGAAACTAACCTAACCAAGATACAGGAGGCTTGGCTTGAGATGATTCTAGATCCCGTGAAGCTGATAGATAACACTTACCTTATCCCTTACATTCACTTGCTCATTTCAACAAAGAAAGCACAAATAATTTTAAATATGTGGAAAGATGTATTCATTTTATAGTCCTTTCCTTTTTCTGAAATAGATTCTGGTGCAGCCTCGAATGTCAAACTCCCCACAATGCAGAATCTGGCCTTGAAGTCTTGCTTCTCTTGCCACTAACCTAAGTGCTGGGGTTTGATTTGGGCACCATCACTGGATTAATCAGATCTTTTGTTTTAAATATCAACTCTGATCACTTTCTTCAAACTTAGTCTGGATTCATTGTTGCTGTCTTGTAGGCAATAAAATGCTTTTGCTTTTTGCTCTCTTTTTCCTTAAGTACACATGGAAGCTGTGTCTGTGAGATATCACCATGAGCTCAAAGAGTGGCGGCATATAGGATGGCTTAAACTTTTATGCTGCTCTGCTTTGAACCAGTTTCATGATTCATGCTTCAGAGGGTTGATTACCATTTTTTTGCCTGAAAAATGTTGGGAAGAATGAAAAATTGAGACCAAATCAAGAAAACACAGAGCTAAAACCAATTTAGAATCTAAAACCGAATGGTCTTAGACCTTAATTGATTTTTACTTTGTGTGGATTTTACTCACAAGTAATAATTGATTACAGGGAATTTTCAGTGTCTACTGGTAAATTCAGCATTGAATATTTTTCCATTAATCAAGGCCCTGTGGACACAGGTCTATATAATAGTCCCAATAAGAGTTTTTTGCTTAAGTCATATAAAGATAGGTATAAACCATAATCACTGATGAGACAGTTTTTTGCATTTTACCTTCTTTTGTTCATAGCAATTGCAGAACAGGCATTTCCTCATATTGTTCAGAAGAAAGAACAATACTCCCTTGCTTCATGTGACCTTTGAGATTTGTTTGTTCATCGAAACAAAGGAAGAACATAATAGAACATTCAGAAAGCAATTTCTTACAATTATGAAAGACCTTAAAAAACAATTATCAGTATGAAAATGTGGTTTATTTAAGAAATAAAGATGATTAACTCTTTTAGTATGGCCAATTAAGGTCAGTTACCTTAAAAAGAATGTTGTTATGCCTTTTTTATGAATGTTGCATGTCTTATTAATTACATTTAAATTTGCAGATAAAAGAGGTATTCATTTAAAGTATATTTCATGAAAAACCATATAAGTTTGGATAACTGCACATTCTTAAAGTATCTCACATCAATTGTAAAGCTAACTTTAACTTTTAAACTGTGCATGTTTGTATCTTTATATTGTTTCTGCATGTGTTTGGATAAGGATTCCCAAAGACAAGTGTACTATTGGACAGGGATCCAGTTCCCTCTACTTCTATGAATGCCCTAGTAAAGGCAGTATAACAGTGAGTTGGGTTAATGAGGTTCAGCTTTTCCCCCATCTTTGAGTTTATCGAATTATCTCTATGGCCCTGGGAAAGTCCTTGCATTCTCAATAGTCTCCAACATATTTTTCTTATAGATCTTTTTAATTTTCCCAAGAATGTACCTGAGCATCTCTAGTGGTCCTCTTTCAGTCTTATATTATAATAATATTTGTCATACAGGAAACACATCAAAAACCATAAAAACATATCCTGTTTTTCTACAGTGGAATTGACATGTGGTGCTATAAGGCTCTTGTAACGGTGAAAATCATGCATTTAAACATAGAATTGTTAACATTAGCTTGGAACCACAGTCATTTCCTAGACTGTTCTAGGAGAGCTGTAGTTACTGATCTGCCTTCTTGTTTGCCTTCATTTATTTGAAGAGTAGAAGTAGAATCTGGATTTTCACAGAAAAGTTAAAACAACTTGTACTGATGACAGGTGGGATCTCTACGGTAAACATAGATGATTTCTCAAAGTATCATTGAATGTAAAAATTAAGTGCTTCATTAATAATTTAAGGATTTGAAAAACACTTATAAAATTATTAATATTGCTAGCCTTTGGGGAATAGATCATGGAGTAAGAGAAGGAAAGATGAATTACTGCTGAATTATATGCTCATCTGATAAAGAGCAATTTTTAAATATTCTTGTCCTGATTCTAGTATTTTTAATAAACATTCTTAAAGCAGTAAGGTACAATTTTTGTTTTGGTGTGGTTGATTTTTTATGCCTATATTTTGCCTTTGATTTATGCCTGGAATTACTTCTTATTTGTTATTTTGTGTATGTGGGCATGTTAGTGTGCCTGCAAGTGTGCGCACATTCCTGGGGACATTAGCGGGTGGCTGACATCAGCTGTCTTTCTTTTTTGATCTTCACTTTACATTTTTGATATGAGATATGTCACTTATCCTGGAGCTTAGCTCATTCATTTGGTCTGATTGACTGACATGCAAGCCCCCAGGATCTTCCTGTCTCCCTCTCCCTACTGCTAAGAGTAGAGACAGCAAGTGACTGCAACTGAACCTGCCACACTAGGCTTTTTATGTCGGTGCCAGGGATGAAACTCAGGTTCATGTGTTTGCATTACATATTCTTTACCACCTAAGTCACTTTCCTGGTGGTTGTGTTGTTTCATTTATTTTTAAGATCTCCAGCCGTGGATTTGCGTGCAATGTTTTAATCCTTCATATCACTTACAAGTGCTGTATCTGGCCAGTATCTAATATAAGTAGGAACTAAGTAACAGTTGAAAACTAATCAAGATTGCAAGGCGAGACCATTCATAGTTGTTATGTGTATTTCTATGACTCTGTTGGTCTTGGATAGGTATGTGGAGAAAGACTTAGTCAACTAGCCAGGCCAGAAGTAGAAGTGGAAGACAAGCTTGCCGTAGCATAGGGTTTAGGGCCACCGTATGAAACTGCATAGTTCCATTGACAAGAGGTAATTTGAAAAGATAGGTGGAGGAAAAATGGATGGCATACTTATAATTCAAAAATCTGAGTAACGTAGTCTCCAAGGAGAATATTTTCTCATAGCAGAGGAAAGGAAAGGGGCATTCTAAAAAGAGCATTGGAAGTCTTTGCACAGGAAGTCAACAGATTCCAGGAAGTATGGGAAAAGTCTAAACCAGATTGTAGAGTTAAGTTTACCTAACTGATTGTTCTTTTTCTCAATGTATATTACACTCAAAGTAGATGATTTTTTGAAGTTTATTTATTTTTGAGGGAGGAAAGGATGAGAGAAGAGAGAGAGAAAAAGAGAAAAAGAAAGAAAGAAAGAAAGAAAGAAAGAAAGAAAGAAAGAAAGAAAGAAAGAAAGAAAGAAAGACCTGACCTGATATGAAAAATAAACTGTTTTCAACAGTCTGAGTTATTTTTTTCTATTCAATTACTTGTGTCTTGGGTACCTACTCCGTTTCAAATATTCCCAAATTTATGAGGAAAAAGAATAAGGCCAGCAGACATTATATTATTTAAAAACTCTTTTAAATGAAATATTTTATGCAAATGTGGATAAAAATTATATGTGAATGGGGATATAATTATTTACATTTTATTATCTGGGTCTACCAATGGATGATGAAAAACTTAAGAACAGCAGTCATGCCTCATTCTCTCTCTCTCTCTCTCTCTCTCTCTCTCTGTATGTGTGTGTTTGTATGTGTTCCATTCTGTGTCACAGTCTTTGGGACAGAATAGATACACATTTTTGAAGTTGAAAGCAAAGTTCTGTAGATGGAGATTGAATGAAATAATAATAGCCTGATTTTATTAGGATACTTATGACTTATTTTTTTCATTATACAAACTTTGAAGGAGTTAGAGTGTTTTTTCCCCAAAAATCAGTCTATAATAACTAATACCAAATAAATGTAATGTTTCTATGTTATGTGGATTTTTGGAAGTAGAAATAGAAAATAGTGCTGTCTGACGAAAAATCTCTGAAAATCTCATTACAAAGTGTATATATATATATATATATATATATATATATATATACACACACACACACACACACTTTGCATTCATACTACAAGACAGGCTGAGTTATTTCTGGGTGCGTTCTTGGAACAATTAATGTCTCTCTCTCCACAATGGAACCTATTTTAAATTATGTTAGTTTATATCACTTCTGATTAAACAAGGCCAAACATTTGAAATTTATAGTCTGAAAATTTTCATTTTTTAAGAAACTACCTTCTGAGGAATGTAGGTTTTTTTTTTTAAACGGCAACTGAAACCACAAAAATACCTCTCCTTTTTGGTCCTCTTACTGCTTAAAAAAATCATATGAACATACTGTTCTTAAATTTAGGCTGAAAAAAAGTCCTCACACTGAGTTCTTGCTTGCCAAGTTTCAATTTTGAGAGAATTTTTATAGCTGACAAAAAAACCCGCTGAAAATAGAATATTTTAAATGGAAATTCTTACACATCATGAATGTGGGCCACAAACCTTGTCACTATCCAGTATGAAGGTGACTTTTCATTACCTTGTATGCCACCATTGAACTAATGTACTTACAGGACAGAAGCTTATGAATGAAATGGGTATGACATGCAGAGGTTAACTCTGTATATTGTAATGTATGTGAAGTATAAAACATTATAGTTGTAACGTGTTTATCCTCAATCAAATCTATAATTTAGGACTGCACCTTAACAATTTTTTTAATATATCTCTGAATTGACTTAGAATCTAACTGAATGCATGGTTTCAAAGAGACTGTTGAGGTTGTTTGAATCATATCTTTGGAAATCTGAAAGATTTCCTTTAAAAGCCATTGTCCTCTCCCCAGAAGGCTAGGTCTCCTTCGAGAACATCACGACCTCAGTCAGATGTGGCTTTGAGGCCATTGGAATCAAAAGATTGACTTTCAGAACTCATGAGCTGTTATAACATATCCTGCAACTCAGAATCAGTTTTTTAGTGGAAAAAAAGAAAGGGAAAGTGGAAAATGATTGAAGCTGTGGGAAAAGATGGAGCAATTCTTGGAAGAGACTGAGTGAGCTGGAAGTCCAGCTTGGACAAATGGTCACTTGTGGATGGATCTAACAAAAACTGAAGAACTATCAAATTAAAGAAGAAAAAAATGAAGGACAATAATATCTGTGCATGCCATTTTGATTTGGCTTCCTTCTGAGCAAAGCGTTTCTCAACAGGAATATATATTCATTCATTTTCAACAAAACCTTACAGAAGACCATTTTAGTAGCATTGCAGAATATTTGTAGACATCTGGTAAATTTTATTCTACAGATAATTCACATTGAAAGAGAATAAAGTCCTTGTTTTTCCTGGAACCTGTCTCTTTTCTCCACCAGAAAAGACAGTCCGTTAAAATTTGGCAGAAAATACAGTTTTTAAACACTTGACATGTATATTGTCTGGCAGAAGTGCCCTGAAAGGGAGACCAAACAGTTTGATGAAGGAAAACACTAAAGGGAATAAACTAAATGAAGCAAATGTGTAAAAGACTAAGTATTCCTTGAGACAGGTGCATTAATTAGTGACGGAATATTGCTTAACCAGATCCTGAAAATCCTTTCCATTCATTTCCTCAATTGAATGAGACTTGCTAACATCTGTGTCTGGAACTAATTCTGATAACCTTGACATTCAAAAGAGCGATAAAGGAAAGATAGCTATTTTAAAATGTTTCAATATGGCAAGAGGAATTATCTAATATTGACAAATAAAAGAACGTGACATCTGTGTTGAATTCCAAATTGACTTGTTGAGCTGAGGAAGACAGGGCTTATGTTTGTGATGTGAAATGCTTTGGGGAAGCCAAGGTCAAAGCTGTAGTGTGACTCAATGCAAAATACTTTTCAATCTTAATGAAAATCTCTTTCAATAAGAAACTGACAGTTCAGGAACAGTGTCATTGTTAGAAGTTTAACATTCTTTGGAGGCCCTGAGAGACAGTGTTTCAGAGAATTGGATTGAATTAATAACCAGCTTTAGGGGCTGGAGAGGTGGCTCAGGGCTTAAGCCTCTGCCTTGCAGGTAGAAGGTCCTGAGTTCGGATCCCAGATCCCATGTATAGACGCCAGGCGGAGGCGGGGGTGGCCTGCGCTTCTGGTCCTGGTAGGGCAGAGTAAACAAGGAGGAGGTGGAGGCGGCCATGGTGGTTCCCGAATTCGTCCATGGTTCTACACACACACACATACATATGCACACACATACATACACACATACATAATTGAATAAATAATAATAAAAAAATTTAAAAAATTAAAAAAATCAGCTTTAAATATGTAACTTAGAAAGAAGAGAAGAATACTTTTTTGAAAAATGTTAAAAATAAAGTGAGATGATCTGATCTTTAGCATGAGCAATCTATTACTTCAGCGTCTACAACTATAACAGGTTTAGGAGCTTTCAAGCTTCTTTAGCCACTGAAAATATCTACTTATGGGCAAGCTCATAGCAAGCAAATGTTTAGGATTTTTTTTGGATCATCAAGAACTCTAAACATATTCCTTACTTACATTCTGTATCCCATTTGTCACAATAGATCAACTTCATTCAAACTTCTCTATTTGAAAATTTTACTTCCTTTATTACAATTTCTTTCCTTTCCACCCATGATATGGCAGTACTTCTTAAGAAGAAAAACTAATTACCTCTCTGTAGTTGATTTCTGTATATGTGAGGTATAGCTAAATTTAACTTTGTAGGACAGAGACAGTAAATATGCTGACTTGGGTAGAGTAGATAGATGCTGGAGATGGATGCATAGTCTAGTTTATAACTTGGAGATGTTTCTCAACTGAAAACAGTTGGAAGGAGCCTTGTCTGTAAGACTAAGAATTGTGCTTATTAGAGTACAAACATGGATGCTTTCAAATGGGAGAATAGGTCCTGCAGATCAATCTGTTGTCAGTATCAGTAGAAGAGGTTGGTTCTTGGAAATCCACAGGACGATGACCAGTGTTACTAAGGTAAATAAGAAATAGGAGGGCTATGTCATCTTAAGCCTCATGTGGGTCTAAGTTGAATCAGAGATAATACAAAACAAAATTCTCCATGTGATCCCATCCTAAGATATCAAGTTTCTCATCCATTTCCTATACCTCCCTTCTCATTCAAACTCTCCAAGTGAAAATTCTTTCTATGCTAGCTTTTCTGTGTCTCTACAAAATGATAGAAAATTTAGTTAGCATTAAGTAACTGTTTCCTGATTTGTATGTATCAAGAGATTGGCAATATTAACCAAAAAGTGAACTTGGCTGTTTACAATAAATATTTACATTTACTTACTTAAGCTACTATATTCTTCTGTGCTTTTGTGTCCTTAAATACTTCTGAAATAGTACATCACAGTAGAGTTTCTAGTAAATTCTTTGATGACGTGTTTACTGCTCTATCTTCATTTCCTACCTTCATATCTGACTTTCTACAGAAAGATAAAGAAATACATTTTAGAAAAGAATTTTTATATATATAAACAGATGAGTAAAATATGAGTGACTTTAGGGAAATATCTAATAATTAATCAATTTTCTGGGATGTTTCAATACAGGAAAATAAAGTTCTGGGGCTGGAGAGGTGGCTCAGGGGTTAAGCCTCTGCCTTGCAGGCGGAAGGTCCTGAGTTCGGATCCCAGATCCCACGTATAGACGCCAGACGGAAGCGGGGGCGGCCTGCGCTTCTGGCCCTGGTAGGGTGGAGCCTGTGAATCCCGGGGCAGAAGGAGGTGGAGGCGCCCATGGTGGTTCGCGAATTCGTCCGTGGTTCTACACATACACAGACATACACGTACACACACATACACACGCACATGCACACAGTTCAATAAATAATAATAAAAAATATATATAAAAAAATTAAAATAAAGTTCTATAATGTGTATCAGTAGTTTTTATACCCTTACATGGATAAGGAGTCTTTGAGGAGAATTCAAAGATATGAGGGAGAATATTTGATTAGCTGACATTAGTTAGTTCAAAAGAAGGGGAGACACAAATCTACACATATATAAGCTTATTTTAAAACTGATTGATGCCTCATCTTTCCAGGATATGCTGGACGATATATGAGGTCACTCATTCATACTCTCAGAGATGTAAGATCAGGAGTGGGAGAGCATTTAAACCCAGACTTCTGCAGTAGTAAGCAAACATTCTAGAAAGGTCTGAGTTCAGAAACTGTAGTAAAGCTCCTAGGAGAGGATTTCTAGCTTCTGTTTCTTACACCAGTCAACAAGATGTGGAAGGAAATACAGCTAGATTTAATGGTCGTTACCTGATGAAAAACAGACATCGTTTGGATTATCCTCAAGCATACTGAGCAAGACTAAATGCAATTAGAAGACTCCTCTGAGGCCAAGATGGTTGAGCAAAACGAATGGGTAGAAAACACGAGCTGACCATATTAGGGAACACTGTGTTTTCAAAGTAGCATTATAGTAAATCTCTGGCATCATGAAATATACATTATGTGTATTCACTAAGGATTATACTGAATATAGGAGTGGAGAATTTTTATGTCAGTTAATTCAAAAATGAAGAAATCCTTTTATCTCTGATCATTTTTGATATTCTATTGTGTTTAATTTTTATTTTATTTTCTTAAAAGAAGGGTGCTGTCAATCTATTTATTTCATTTGTTTATGATAGGCGATACTTCCTGTTTGTCTTCAAATTGAAAAATTCTGTGCGTTTTCTCATCAAAAGCTAAGGTTTAGTTCTCATTTTAAACCACACAGGACATTCTTTGTGAGATGAAATACTAGGCATATTTTTTTTGAATTAAGTGAATATATTTAGTCAGTCATTTACTATTCAAGAGCAAATTACATGTTCTACTTTTCCATTGCAGGAAGGCAAATTATTAGCAGTTTTTTCCTCCAATAATAAAAGTACAAAATTATTGTGATAAGAACTTGCTTCTGACAAACTAGATAGCTTTTTCTCTTCACATCCCTTATAGAATGATGGTATAGTTTAGAGAACAAGGAAAAGCATTAGAATTCACAGCCCATGCAGAAGTTTCACCCTTAGGCCAGACCTATAGTAGTTGCAAGAAAATGATTTATATGTTGTAATAAATGTTACTTCTCAATCTGTTTGCTTGTTCAATAGTTGAGGTCCCAAAAGAAAAGGTCTCGTGCAAATTAGGACTGGCATGTATTATCTGTCAACTTTATATAGTACTGTAAAAGTCATTGAGCTGACAGTAATATTAGCAGAATGTTTTATGGATTCTGTAGTGTGTGAAGCTTTGCATGGGTGAGGAGTCTACGAGTCTGTGGGGCTCTGGGGTCCCGGATAAAGTTGCGTGTAGATGAGTCCTTGCTGTGCTTCTCGGCGAATGAACATCTGGCTCCCATATTGATTCCATGTGTGAAAATGAGATCAGCCCGTATAATGACCAGAATCAATCAGGCTGCAGCCGAGGAGTAACGTACACTGGTCTTGATTTGTTAGACAACCAGAATTGGCAGCACCTTGCATAATTTGGCACCAATTGACAAAGATTAGGCTGTTTGGGGGCCCTGAATGGTTATTAATTTGAAACCCCCTTAAATATTTTGCAGAGTAGAATCAGCTGTAACTTATTTCTCCCAGCCTCCTCCTTTTCACTCCAGCTCTAATTGTTTTAGACAAACAAGTGAGCTTGTGGCCTGTTCACTCTGCACAGGAAGACATGACTTCTTTGATCCATACAATATTCTTTAGCTCAACCTTGGAGCTATTTACTGAGATTTGTTTGCAGACAGACAGTAGAACGTTTCTTTGAGAGTAGAAATGGATACAGCTTCTATGGGGTTTCGGCTCGTGTTTCTGCTACTTACTGTAAGAGAGAAAAACTGAGGTGTATTTATTTTTAATAGAAGAATCTTTTTTTTAAATGTTCTTCTAACTGAACACAAATGAGACTTTTTGACTGATTTTTTTTTATCACACTTTACATATATAAGAGCCGAATTAACTCAGAAAATATGGATAAGACTTCATTTTAGTACTTTGAGTATCCCTGAAAGTAAACCTAAGATTTTTAAAAGAGGACATATCTTGCTTATAAACATTTTACGGGTGTGTTAATTCTTTGATTATAAGGTATAGGAGACCTGCCCGTGCTCTATAGACAATAGGGAATTTGAAGGACAGCATTGGCAATAATTGTGAAATCTCGCTTTTAAATTGATTATGCTTTCACTGCCAAATAGTTTTAATGACACAGACCCAGTTGCTTCGAATTTAGGTAATTGTATTCGGGTAAGTATCTAAAGCAATATTTAATTTTCCCCCAGCTAAATAAGAATTACTAGAACAGTCTTTCCAAATTCTTTGCAGATAATGGAGCAAGTAGTTGAGTGCCAGAATAGTTCTATAAATATGTATTCATGTGATATAAATTATAAGTCCCATTATGAGTTTTTTGATTTCTATTTTGTATAGAAGAGAGAAAAAAATGAAGAACGTGATTCTTAAAATCAGTTCTAGAACTAATTTTCAATCTTGAATTATGATCATGAGTAATTCTACTGAATTCAAATAGGCTTCTAGATAACCAGGAGATGAGAAGCTACCCTTCCTTCCCACATGATTTTATTCTTTGTGTTTCTTCTATACTTATAAATTATAATTTGAAATGCATTTCCTTGAGAAAAATATCTCAAGATTTTTAGTGTCCTTCTAATTTTATCCATGATTACTTAGATTTTCAACAGTGTTTATGGTAGAGATTTCCTTGGATTTCACTTAAACAATTTTATGAATAATTTCTAGAAAGCTATGAGTGACACCAAGATAAATATTTATAATTCATCAACAAGACAGATTGCTATCATTGAAAACAAACATAATCATTTGACTCCCAAAGAGACTGGTATTAATTAAATGTCTTATTTTCTAGGAGCCATTTTAGTTATAAATTAATGCTGACAGATTTTTAGAGACATTATACTCTCAAAGAAGTTTTCTGTCCTTGTGCTTATATTACTTTCTGTATTACGAAATAGAGTTTTGGGAGCAAAGCATTTTCAAAGAATAGCATGCATTCTGATTTTTAATCGGAACGCATTTAGAGCCAAACAAGCATTCAGTCTGTAATTCCTTTCAGAGTCCTTTAAATGTCATCTTTAGGTATAAAACCTAACTTTAGTAAACAAATTTGATGAATATTTTTCCACAATCAAGAACTTTGACTAAAGATCTTGGAAGAAAGTGTATACCTCTGGCAGGCATGTAGATCTCTGGCAGGCATATAGATATTTATCATTTGAAAGACATAAAAAGATTTAGTGAAAATTTCAGACAAAGAATTCTGATAAAAATTAATTGTACAAATTCAGAATATGGAAAACATAGTTACATGGAACACCTGTTGTGAAAGATACTTCCCAAAATTCTCACAGGGTTGGCATGCTAGAAAAATGGCGGTGTGTGGTTGCCTCCTATGCTAAAACAATTTCAGCACACATGAATTTTTCTGTCTTTTACAAATACCCTCAGGTAAGAATTCTTGCATATTAAAAATGTTACCACCATGATTTCAAAGTGAGGCCAAGTTTTGTGACTGGAATGTGTGATAATTTACCATCCTGTCTACAGTATAAGTGAAACCATGCTAACGGTAACCATGCTTCAACATGGTTTTCGTTATATGTCAAACATGGCGTGGACAGTTTTATATTTTACAAGACACTTCTTTGTCTTTTTGTATGTTGGTTAATTTGGTATAATTCTGTCTTTTAAGCCCCCCATAAATGCTAATTGATAATGACAATAACATTGAGAGCACTGTGCAGATGCTTGGCCAAGGCCTGTGTTCTATTTCATTCTTATTTACACAAGAGCAGTTGTTTGGTGTGGAGAAACATAGTTTTGCCAGGATGGCAGATGATGGGCTGTCTTCATGGAAATGAAGACATACATCCTGTACATGATAAAATTGCCAACCAAAGTTCCACACACAACTGTTATGTGTTAAAAGAAAATATTATCTTGTAGTGGTCTCACAATGAGAGAATTTTTATATGTCTAAATAAAAATTGATATATCTAAATAAAAAACAAAACATTACCCTGTCTGTGGTGGTCTCACAATGAGAAAAATTTTGTATATCTATTTCAAATGTAATCTTAGTGTGTTTTTGCTAGCTAGTTAAAGAGAGAATTCCTGTTGTAGAAGAGTGTGTATTTTCAATATTGGGAAGATTTCTGAATATATTGTCTAAGAAATTTCATGAAAAGGCCATACATTTTTCTCAGTCTACCTCATAATCACATGGCTTGAGCCATAGTATCCCTATTAACAAATTTATTGATACTGCCTCTTCTAATACTGTATTTTTGAAACAAATCTTTTTAAAGGTAGACAAAATCACTTAGTTTTGAATGTTTGTCATTGGTTTGTACACCTGAAAGCCATGTGTATGATCTTAATAATTATTTCAGTTCTCAATGTGGAACAATCTTGACACTCTGGAAAAATCCTGACTTTGTATTTCAGGAGTATTATATCTGTTGGGCCTGTTTGATTTGTGAATCATTCTGCATGTACAGATGATATAAAATTATAGAGAATGGTTTTGTGACATGTCAGCAGTTTGAGTTCATGCTGTCTACTTTACATTCTTCATAGTCTTACATATCTGACCCTCCAAAACAGATTAGATGTACATTTATGTAGTATAAGTTAAGATGTCATATAGTTCTAAACATGAGTAGTTACATGCAGGTGTACATGTGTGTATAACTTCCAGGAATGATATACAACCCATCCTTTCTAATTTTGACTTCTCTTGATTGTTCCTAATTGCTCCCGGGCAGTCATGGAAATTTCTTAACAACCTACTATGCTCCAGATAATATGAATCAAAATGCATATATTTTATTTTAGCTTAGGCTTTTGGTGAATATATTGATATCATCTAAGCTGCGGTTTTGGCCTTGAGGTATATTGGCACCTAAGCCTTATCCATGTCCAAATTTCCACACTCGTAGCTAGCCTTTTCATATCCCTTGCATTAGCCTACGTCCTGCATCAAAGGGATAAGAGGAAAGGAGTTGGTAATTGGAGGTAATTAGCCTTTCATTATTCTAGTTTTTGAAGTTCAGGCTTATTAGTGCCCTGACTTCCAAGGTTTTATTATCTGCTTTAAGTTGCTAGATTCGGTTCTTTGTTGGCTTATTTCATTTTTGATCCTCATGCATAAGAAAACAAAACTAACTCACAGAACCTCAAGACTTAACTGATCTGGCACTCATCCCATGCCATAATTTTGTTCTATCAAGAAAAAAAAAGAGAAAACTGCTCCATGTCATAAGAAAATGACTTATTTCTTCCAGGTGATAATGTTCATAGTTCACTTTTCAAGTCTGTGGCTGGCCTACTTCCTCCACAGTTTAGCGCATGATGGCTCTTACAACGCCAAGAAGGTAGTAGCTTTGATCACCTTCGGCTTCCAGTAAAGCTCAGGAAATTTCTAGCTGAGGAAGGTGAGGTCACATGTGCATCTTAGGACCTGTGGGATATGTGATGTAATTGTAGCACCCAGTTCCCGAAGATGAGGAAAGGAACCCATAGAGCTGTGTTACAAAGCAGATTTAGTTTGGAGGAGGAGCTATGACTGGTTTGTTGAGATATTTCAAAGGTTAAGTTGCCTCAAGTTGCTGTTGATTAGATAAAGCATGTGAGAAACTAGGGAAAATGGATTCCTGAACATAAAAATATAATATTTTCAAAGCTCAGAAATAAGGAGCCTATGCATTTTTGTTTTGGTTGGAGCTGGTTCTTTTGTGAAGAGTTCATAGAATTCAGATTGGTGATAGTGATTTTTGAATGAAAGCTTCGAATTTCTTTTGCTTGAGATTCCTGCTTTAATACTATAAGCAGGTGATAAGACTGCAACAGAACATTTTGGATTTTCTAAGATGTTTTGGAAATTACAAGTTCTTATGTATTGGTTGAAAATTGCTTATCGATGAGATTTCTTGGTGTTCAAGACTCCGAACATAATGTGTGGATTTGTAGATTGTAGTTGCTCGAATATGTCTTGATGACCAAATTATCTCTCATCCCTTCAGATTCCACCATCTAGCAGAGTACCTGGTGCTTTGGCACAGTGCCTGCTCATCTATGTGTTTGGTGAATGAATAAATAAATAGTTTTGAATGCACTAAAGAAACATGTGGAGTGAGAAAGAGGAAACTCTGCAGAAACTGGTTTGGGATTCTCATCTCTGGAGAGTAGTCAGGGGCGAGAATGTTGATGAGAAACAGGAGAGAGTGGCCAGCGAGATTAAACTGAGGGAATGGGCAATACAGAATACCTGTTGCTAGAGGGGATACTTTGGCTCTCTGAACTCCAGTCAGTGATTGTGTAAGGATGGGTAGTGGAAGAAATTGCCTGTAGCAAAATATGCTCACACAGTGGTCATGGGTTTGGCTATCTGCTTGACCTTCAGAGTTTTATGATAATATGTTGATTCTCATTATAATCTCATTTGTCATGTGATTATTTCACAGTCAGATGTTCTACAACTGAGCTGTGTTCCCTCCACTTGTATGTTTTTTATAACTTAGGAGAAACACTGGTATGATAGTTCCTATTCTATCTTTCAGGGACTTTTTTAATACTCCTTAAAAATTACTGTGAGTTATAATTGCTCTTTTTTAAAAATTATAAATCACAGTGTGATGATTCTTTAGTTGATTGCTTTTGTCATGACAGAGGTGGACAACTTAACTGCAAGTAGATAAATTCCCTATTTATTTTTTATCATGGTGTAAGAGTGACATTTTACTTTAAGATGACATATATTTCCAGCATTTCCCTGAATATTCTCATGTTATATATGCCAGTATTCCAATTATCTTTACAGTATCTCCTGGTTCACTGTGTTTTCTCCAAACTTGTGAAAATAGCTTGATGCTATCAAGGCAATTATTTTTCTCAAATGCTGAAAAATATTCTAATTTTTCTTTGTCTGACTTAATTAAAATTTAAATTTACATGCATGCTGAAAACATGATTTCTCCTGCCCATTGGAAATGATATGGAAGCATTCAGTAAGCCAATGTCATTGCTACTGAAAAGTGTGATTGATACCAATCCAAACCTCTGGTTCTGACTAGGGCTTTTCTTTATATTCTTATGGATTTTGATATTATTTATTGTTGGTCAGAAGTAAGTCCTGACCTATAAAACATCCCAGATTGTAGATCATAATTAATTTTAAGAACACTGATTTTTCCCCATAACTATTTTCTCCCATAAGTAACTTAAGGAACTGCCTTCATTAGGCCGTTTGAAAAAAGAGAACAGAGAAAGGGAAGAGGAATGAAGGAAATAAAAAGAAAGACATATAAAGGGAACGAGGGGAAAAAGGAAGGGAGAGAGGGAGGGAGAAAAGAAGAGAATGAGAGGGAGGGAGAAAGGAAGAGAATATAATTAGGTTTCAATCCACGAGAAAGATATTTACCACAGTTTTATTGTATATCATGAAAATAACCAAACATTGATCATTTTTCTAATGAGCCATAGCAATATCAAGTATTGAATCATCAATAATTAAAATAATAATTTATACTTCCTGAAAGATTTTGCTGAAGAAAATTGAAATGCTTGGCAAAAATCCTGAAAAGAATTAATAGTAGATAAATTGTCATATCTTATAGTTAGTTGCCCATGGACATATGTCATTACATTTGTGTTTTTGGGAAAATGGTAAACCAAGAATTTCATGGCTTGTCAGTGCACGTGATCATGGTATTAAAGTAACTCTGTAGTTATTACTTTATTAAATTATAAAACAAAAATGGGGATAATTATAGACATATTCTGTATTGACTATGATTGTTACTCTCAAAAGTATCATAAGATTTCTGAGACCTATTTTTAGTAGGGAGGGATTTTTTCAAAGCTATAATCCCGTATCAGGCATATTAAATAAATTAAAAGGGTGAATGAAAATTTCCAGATGAGAAGGACTTCTTAAGTCTGCCAAACTCCCAGTTAGTGATTGCTGATGACAGAAAAAGATTGTCTTTCTCTTCATTTGAAAGACAGCTAGAATTAGCTTATTTTTTGTGTTTTCTTTCCACGAAAAGAAATGGCATTATGATGAATCATACTACCATCAATGTAGGCATTCCTTCAGTGAAAAATATGACATGAAATTGCTTTGATGCTCATCGAAGTTTAATTTTCTTTACTTGATGCAATGTGAAACTACGAGCTTCAGTGTCTATAGAGTTACTGGGTAACTGTACTGTGCCTATCTTGCTTACTCACTTATTGTACTTGGCATAAGTAAAATTTTGAAAATGCAAAATTATTCTCTATGCTTCTAAATGAAAAGTTTTTTAAAAATGTTTTTTGGTTGTTGATAATTATCTAAATTATTCAGCAAATGTATGGCAGTTTGATGTCCATGGGCAAAGTGTAAATTTTTTGTAACTTTATCAAGAGGTGCACATTGCTCTAAGCTGTTCATATGGTTTTTCAGACTTTTTGTCTCATATTTTCTAATTCTCCTCAGCATGTAAGTAAATATGTTTTTATTCTCAGTGTTTGTAACTGGCTGCTTCTATAGATTTCCTTTTTTATGTTTCTCTTCTGTTGGGAGATTTACAGATGGGCATAGGAGATAAAATCTGAAGAGACATGAGTAGATTTAACTATCAAGGCAATTCATTATCTTCAGCCAGTGAATTTGCTTCTATTCATTTTGACAGAGACTATTTATCTTTCACATTCATATTAATATTGGAAAGAGGAGTTTATTCTCATTCTATATTTTGAACATTAGAATAATTTCTACAAGAGAATACAAGAGAGCTAACAGAACTTAGAATCTTCTGATCCATCTCTTCCGAGTGGACAGTCTGCTTTGGAGGGAGCAATCCAGTATATCTCATCATGTACATTCACCTACTTGTTTTCATTATAGTAGACAGTAGTCAAGGCTAGAATTCTCTGTACTTCCTTAACACTGGTTTTCAAATATCTTACTGCAGTTTGACTAAGGGGTTGGAGAACCATTTTTCAATGTTTCAACAAACTCACATTTTTCTGTCAAAATCATCATAGAGGACACTGGGAATAGAAAAATTTTTAAAAATCATCAGTTATATAACTTTAAAAAACTATTCTGAACCATCATTAATAATATGTCTTTTTTTGAATGATTTTTCCTGCTCATAACAACACTTTGAAATTAACTGAAAAGAACAAAAGAGTAAACACTGTTGGATGAAGTATTTCTTCATGTTTCTATACCATAAGATAATTTCATCTCTCTTGCTATGCTTCAGATATACATATTTTTAAGCAATGTTTACTCTTCACCTTCTGGATTCTGAGCTCATCTCTTTTAACTGTCCACATTTGCATTTACCATCAGGTTTTGTACATTGGTAGATCTCATACAAAGTCAGAGCTCCTGGAAACTTTGAGAATGTTTTCTCTCAATGACTATGATAGACCCTCATTAAATATTGATGGAATGATTTTGCATTTAAAGTATATCTTAGCACTGTAGCATTGCACTTTACTGGTACATGTCCACAAACATAACCTAAATTTACAAGAGTTTACAAAGGCTAATGGACATAATGTCATTTTAATAGGCTGTTTGTAGATCTTTTAGCCATTATGTTTCATGATGAAAGTATGAAATCCATATCTCTGTTTTCAAGACACAAATATTTTTACTGTGTGTATATGTGTGTGTGTGTGCAATATATGTGCAGGGTCCTATGTGTGGGCACGCATGTGTGTGAGTGTACATGCATATGTGTATGTGTGTGTGTGGACCAAAGTTGTGATGACTTCTTCGAATGCTATTCATTTTTATTTTTAATGTGCCATTTTGACAAGCCGTGGTTAGTTTCCAAACAGTTGTAAATTTATTATGTAGGATAGGAGAAAGGTTAGGGGTAAGAGATTTGCAATGCAAGACTTTTATTATAAATAAAAATTGGAAATGCTCTTCTGAGGGGTTCATGATGCTCCCTTTCTAAAAATGCCCAATAATTACAGAAATCCTAAGCTCAACTCAGCACAAGATTTTATCACTCCACAGTGTGATCAGCCCAGTAAAACCCATTGTGAGTTTACCCTACTCCTCTGATCCATTCATGTGCTTTCCCAGGAAACTTTAGTTTAATAAGAAACTGAACTTTACAAGCTTTTCATTTCATCACTGCACAGGTGAGGGCAAAAAGACTCATTATAGCTGGGAAGATAAACTGATCCTGTTTTGTATGAGTGGTCATCCTCTGGTGTCAGGAAATATTTTCCATTTTTAAGAGGCAAGCATTCCAATGTTAGATTTTCTAGAATTCAGAAGGATTATCATTCTATAAAGGTCTTATTCAGACTTCATTTTTTTCTTTCTAGCTTCTGCCATAACTGGGTCTTCTTTTTCCCGAACATAGGACCTACTAGACTTATAGTGCAGGTTTCATGGAGATGTAAATGATAGTATGTTTCTTTTTTTTAAATTTTTTTTATTATTATTTATTCAACTGTGTGCATATGCGTGTGTATGTGCGCACGTCTGTGTGTGTGTGTGTGTGTGTGTGTGTAGAACCACGGACGAATTCGCGAACCACCATGGACACCTCCACCTCCTTATGCCCCGGGATTCACAGGCTCCGCCCTACCAGGACCAGAAGCGCAGGTCGCCCCCGCTTCCGCCTGAGGTCTATACGTGGGATCTGGGATCCGAACTCAGGACCTTCCACCTGCAAGGCGGAGGCTTAACCCCTGAGCCACCTCTCCAGCCCATGATAGTATGTTTCTATGGGTGCAATTGAAGACCAGAGTGTAGTTATCCTTCCTGAAATTTGTGTCAGCTCCTCAATATATAATGGTGTCACATTGTCATGGCAACCAGAATTATAAAAAAAAAAGTTTAAAGATGATGAGGAAATAGTTTTCATGTTGTGATTCCTTTTTTTTACAAAATTTCTCTCTACCTCTCCTTCTGTGTGTTTCATTTTGTTCTTATAAAATGTTGCCAGAGGGCATCATGGGAATCCATAGCTCTACCCCCAGTGTGAAGTACTGCATGAAAGTTTAATTCTACATGTTCTCTTTGAGCCCAGTAGAATTCAGGGTCTAGAGTATAAGGAGAATTGCATCCAGTGCTCCCAAGCTACCCCTGGTGGGGGGAACATGAAGATTTACACCAAGTGGGTCAGAAAGGTATTTCATCTTTCTTCATGATTATTCATAGTTTTATTTCCAAGCAAAAAGAAAATCTCAGTTTTTCCACTCTCAGAACAGAATGCAGTATTGAGTATTACGAGCTGATTCATCAAACTTTATCAGGCTTTGGGGAAGTTAGCTTTCCCTGTAATTAGAATGATTTAATTCATTATGGTTGCTCAAGAGGTTAAACCTTGACCCTCGAGGTGAAAAACTAATTTCAGTGCTAAACCCTTTCTGTTATTCCACAGTGGGAGGAAAAAACCGCTGTGCAGACACTGGAGAATTGTTACTGGAGTGCATCCGATGCAGTAGTGGGGGCGGAAGCAAAGTCCATTTGTTAACTTTGAAGGTTTGCTAGAAGTCGCTTGTATGCATGTGCCTTCCCTTGGCCCTCGCCCTCATAGCATGGCGACTTGCCTTTGTTCTTTCTATTGCTACCACATCCCTTTCTCTTGCTTTTTAACAAACTCTGGAAGATCCCCGCAAGTCGTAGCAAGTTTTAGGCATTAAGAGTGGGCAGGTAGTCTAATACTATTTTTAATGAATGTCTGTTTTCTATTCTTTCCTGTGCTTTCTTTGGAGTGAGGCCCACAAAGCAAAGTATTAAGAAAACACACGGCTGCCCTGGAATGTGTGTATTAGCCACAGATTATTTCCTATTAGCAGATTAGCTGCAAGGCTATTGGCTCCGAAAGGTCTTTGAGAGTATTTTGTTTTGTAACTGATTCAAGCCAGGGGAGAGAATTGCCACCATGATTGGAAAGAAGAATTAGCTACTGTTGCCATGGACACCAGAGTTCACAGTCCATTGTTAAATCTAGTGCTTCAGCATGAGATGCCCCAGCATGAGTTCAAGCTTTGTTAACGAAATGATGGAATATACTTTTTTCAAAGCTTTAACAGAACCATGTGAAAGATACATTTAAAAGATACAGAAAAAAAGATACATTTAATTTGCCACAGATTTCAGAGTTTCCTTTATAAATTAGTGTTTTCCCACCAATATAAATAGTTATATTCCATGGCCTTCCATGGAAACTAATATAAATATCTATTTAGATATTTGTCTTCATAATTTATATCCATTGCCTGTTTATCTTGAAAATCACATTTGTTGAAATACAAAAGTAAATGTTCAAACCATTCCTTGGCAGTGTGCTGTCCAATAGTAAAATTTATATTCCTATTATATCATGGGTGTACCTTTTTAAAATATTTTTGGAGTAATGTAGATTCAGTCAGCTAATGTGCTTTAAGGGTGAACTGTATACCTGTAACTTACATGGATGTGTGAATTTTTTTAAAGCTGCAAAGAAATCGCAGAAGTTAAAGAATAGGGTGTTGACAGAGGAGAGAACCTGTGGGTTCAAAGGGAAGGTGACAAAATGCTGTCACAACCAGACTTCTGCTAATCATCCAGTCCACAGATATTTAAGGACTAGCTGTAAGCCAACTTCAAAGAGAACTCTAAGTCTCCAACAGACTTTCTTCCTTTATAGCTTACACCTCCGGTTCATCTAAAACACTTTGGTTGTATTGTCTCACTGATAATACTGTGTGTTCCTTTACTTTGCAGAAAGACCTAGAAGAAATTGTATTTCTGCCACTAACTGATCATGCGATTTGAGGCCATTTTTCTTGTCTGAGCTGTAGTTGCCTCATCTGTAAAGGAGAATGACATTAGTGCCCACCTTGTGAAGTCATTTATGTGGAAAATTGGATTAAATAATGAGCACACCCACAGACATACAGCAATTGAAATTGTAATATTCAAGTATTTTCAGAGACCCCCCCTTCTGATAAAGTGTTGCTCATGCCATGAGGGTGCATTGTAAGTTGTGTTAACATTTGAACTCTGTTGTAAATTTTTCTGACTCTCCCCCTGACTCATCAAAATCCATCCAACTCTGGAAATGTGCCAAGCTTGTTTTGTGACCACTTCAGGGTACTAGCTTAGTAAAGTCATCCACAGTTGTTCATGCCATTTTTGTCCCCCCCCCCACTGCCACCCCATGGGCCAGGTTTTCTATAGGATCTATGATTTCTGAATCTGAACCAGCTCAATCTGTATATCACATGGTTTCTATAGTTTGGCTGATTTTTCATCTTGATATTTATCATGATGTGTGAGTTCTCAGCAACTGGGAAGGAAAAGCAGAGGAATATCCTATGGTGTCTTTGACACCTTTCTGTAGGCATCGTGATGGCAAGGGCGCCATACTAGGAACAAAGTCACAGTACAACATAGTTGTGCTTCAAGATGAAACATGTAATAATGATGGATAGACTGCTAACCTGTGCTCACTTGCAACTGATCTTAGAATAACATTTTTTTGAATTCCATATGTATAATGCAGATAGCCTCCACCTTTCAAAATAAAATCTCTCAATAACATCTACTTACTATAAAAGGAAATGACCAAGGTATTATCAGAAATAATTGGTGAGGACTGGAAAGATGGTTCAGATGGTAGTGCATTTGACACGCCTGCACAGGACCTGAAGCCTGTCCTCTGTACATACATAAGCAGATACCTGGATGCAGGGAGAAGTGAGATAGCTACAGAGTAAGGGTGCCTGCTTGCAAACCTGGTAACCTGAGTTCACTTCTTACAAACGCACATGGTAGAAGGAAAGAACTTACTTCCAAAAGTTGTCCTCTAACTTCAACTTTTGCTCATATTCTCTCTCTCTCTCTCCCTTCCTCTCTCTCTCTCTCTCTCTCTCTCTCTCTCTCTCTCGCTTGCTCGCTCAACATGTAGCTAAGTAAACAAATGAATAAGTTTTGCAAAACTGCTGGGTACATCAGTATATGTCAGTTAACACTATGCTGGAGAGGCAGAAACTGTAGGATGGCTGAAGCTCGCAGGCTAGCAAGACCAGCCAAGTTGGAGAGCCACAGATTCAATGAGAAATCCTGTCTCAAAAAATAGGGTAGAGATTGACTAAGGAGGACATCTGGCCCACACATGAGGTGCATGTGTGGTGTGCGCATGCATGTGCAAACACACACACACACACACACACACACACACACACACTCTCTCTCTCTCTCTCTCTCTCTCTCTCTCTCTCTCTCTCTCTCCACAGTACTGGCAACAAGGTGTCCAAGAGGGAAATTGGAGCCGCCACTGGCAAGTCTAATTACTACATGGTGGAGACTCGGATGCCTAATTTGTTTATCTCCCTGTTACCACCTGGCAAGGAAAGACGAGAATTGTTTTTGTAACAGAAATTCTAAGCAAAATTTTCCTGAAAAATTAGAATTGAGTATGTAAGTTCCAGTATTTTTTGTCATTGCTCCTTCATGCTGTGTGTGTTTAGGTGTTTGTAACAATTGTGTTATTGAAAATACAGAGGATCCCCTTTTTTATTTAAAGTGCTGTTATCTTAGTTGGGTTTAATCAAAATAGTGTACCAGTTGCTTTCTACCTTATGAATATGAATCCAACCCTTCTATTTCTAGAAAGAAAAAGAAAACATTTTTCTAGTCGTTGCTATTTAGTTAAAGGAAAAATCTTGAAGATGGTTACAGCTTCAATTTCTATGAGATTAATTCTGTGATCTGAGTCTGTAGAATTAGGTAGGCAGCTGGACCTGTGAGTGTTGGTAGCAGGAATAATGGCAGGTAGAAAGACAGCAACTAGATATTCATTCGATTCAGAGATACATAAGAGAGAGAACTTTAAAAAGCTGGTACTGTTGATAAATTTACAGCTGCTTCTAATAGTTGTATGCATTTATACTCTGGAATTCTAACTTGTTAGAATATTCATTAGCCCTACAGGGAAAAAATTTTGTGTGCATGCAAAATATGTGCATATGTGTAAAATAATAGCTTCTTATGGTTCACAATGTGTGGATTATAATTTGAAAAATTATGGTATGCACATAATGGCATAGTTAACTATGCATTCATTTCTTTTTATAAGAAGAGGATTTTAAGTTATTTTCACTTTAAGAAAAAGTTATGTCATGTTCTTAGTATTTAAGCTTCATAGAGATAGAGATACTTTAGAATTCCTTGTTAAAGTGTTCTTGCCCCAGAAAAAGAGTTTGTCTTGGAAAGAAGTTTCTTTTATGAAATTATTGTACGTGTCCTGTACTGGTATTTTAAAGATACAATTATAGAATAAAGATGAAGAAAAAAAGCAGAAAGACCCTCAACCAGGTTATACAGATTTATGTCATTTTCATTTCCTCTACTTTTATGTGTATGTTAAAAAAAAAAGGGAAATTGGTGGGCCAGTGAGTATTTTTGTCTTTCAAGGAATGAAAAAACTTAAGTAGCCTGCTATAATTTGCTAAATATTGTAAGAAATTTCATAATAAAAATGAACATTAATCAAGAAATTCAAATTCACAGTAAAAATTGATATTGATCAAGAAATTCAAATTCAGATATTGTGAGAGATGTGAAAGTGCAATAGTGTGTTATGTGTTTGTTCTTTGAAATGTTTAACAAAAATAATTTCATAATGTTTTAGAAAGTATCACTATAAAGGTCTCTCTTAACACAAAACTCATGTTGATAAAATGCTTACTAAAGCATCTCTCTGATAGCATTTACCTTTCTGTCATCTCTAAGCATCTCAAACGTTTCCTCATCCTACCTAAAGTCATGCTGTACTTTGAAATCAGAGAACACTGTGGTCGCCAAGCATCCTCATTTACCATCTGTAATACAAGAAAATGGAAAGTGCACTCTTTAGTTACCGTTTATAGTCCCAGCTCTTTATATTTAAGCCAAGGAATATCTTATTGCAAAGCAGAATTCTTTTAGACAATGAGGTGTTATGGAGCTTACAGAATTTAAGTGGGACTAGGGAGTGCTTTATTTTGTTTTATTTATCTTGAAAACTTGTTGCTTTTTGTGTACAATTTAATCATACTTTTAGTTTTGGTTTTGTATAAGGTGAGTGATTGGGCATTGTGGGTACGGGACAGTTAAATAAGAAAGAATGTTCCCATATGTGGTGATGAAAGGTGCAGACATACCAGTAGGAGCCTACCTATCACATCTGTTTCTAACTTACAATGTACAGTGTGTAATTCACTTTAGACCAGGTGTATGTCCCAGCTTTGAGAAGAGCAGGAACAGGATGTGGAGGATGGGAAGAAAATATAAGTCATGTAAAAAGTTGTTCAGTAGGCAGAGTGCTTTTCTGATGAGGTGGGAACATGAAATCATTAGAGCTTGTACTTCCACAGAGCAGAACATTGTCACAATTGTAGTAATGTGCACATTACTATAAAGAATATACAATCTTTATGAAAACAATTTGAATCACAGTGATATGCATAATCTACCCTCAATTATAATAACCTTCAATTACTTTCGAGCTTATTTTTTTAGTTCAAAGCCTCTGTTTTTTCCTTATATATCCATGTTATTTGGTCTTTAGTGTAAATTCCAAATTCGTCTGGAGTGAACAGGAAACATGGAGACTGAAAAATTCAGGATTGGGGAAATGGCGAAGTGGATTGATTTCTGAGGACATAATCATGAGAACCTAATTCACTTCCCAGATTCCAAGTAAAAAGCTGGGTGTGGGGCAGTGTGTTTGTAATTCTAGATTAAGGAAAGCAGAACTAAGTTATCCTAGAGTTCCCTGCCCACTCGGTCTAGATGAATGAGTGAGCTTTAGGTTCATTGATACTATTTGTATCCAAAAAGTAAGGTGGAAATCAACAGAGGAAGACCACCAGCATCAGGACAGATGTACATGCATCCAACACACGCAAATTTAATGAGGGCTTTTGTTCCAACTAGAAGTTATATTACTGTCTTATAATTACACATGGTTATTTGATCACTATCATACCTTCCAAAGAAATGCAATGAGAGCAGTTAAAAAATGAAAAAAAAAAAAAGACAAAGCTCAATGTGAATGGCTCACAATTAGTTTTGCTCTGAGCCTTGATACTGGTACTAAAAGTTGGAGGAAGACTGTTTGCTAAGTCTTATAATTTTGATTTTAGTTGTCGCTTAAGATTGACAGTTAAACTTTTATGACTTATCTTTACTCTTACAATGGTTATTGTTCTATCTATTGTGACCATTAATATTTTAATATAAAAATGATATTGATTGACAATAATTCCATTGTCATAGAATGCTGTGTCATAAAATCAGGTATATTGTATTTTTTTCTATCTTTACAAGAGGTATGTGTGAATAAATCATTGAAGTTTATGTAAGTTTTCTTTGGTAGGCATTGGATATCATTTAACTTATAGTATATATGATTAGTAATTGAGGAATAAGTATAGATAATATTATAATAAATTCAGAAAAGGAAAAATTGGCAGCAGCAATAGTTATGCTTACATAATAATTGCTGTATTTCCTGCTACATTATTATGTGTTATATATTAAATTATTATGTGTATTATGTTGCTTTCTGTTAATGATAATATAATACAGTCCCTATCACCATGTTCTCCCATTATGTGTGAACACTTCATGTTCCCTTTGTATTCAGTGGCTTTAGCTCCTCTTCAGTTTCTCTTGCACTGAGCATTCATATTCTTGAATTCTCTCCTTTCCTTCTTACATGTCTTCTCACAAATCAGCTTTCTCATTTATTAAGTGTTGAGGATTTAGAGACAAATAGCCACACTTCTGCTTTCTGAACTTGTTTTCCTTCTTCCCCCAAAAGGGTGACTCCATTCTGAAGCTTTTGTCCTGCTTCCTGAAGTAGCTGCAGCACCTGCAGAAGTTCCTGGGTACACCTTGTGCTCATGAACATTTGCTGCATTGAATAAATTGAAAAACTCCACCTATTATCATTATGACAAAATAGTTTTGCTTTAAGCTTGCTATGCCAAAGTCCTTTGCACTTCCACTGTCCCTTTAGTTTTTCTCCTAATTTGTTGCTGGCAATGTACTTCCTGGACTTTGATTTTTTTTTCTGGATTTCCTTTCTTCTATCCACATTGTTCTTATGATAAGCTCACAGAATCAAATCATAACCTAGATCTAAAACATCCAGTGATTCGTGTTTGGATGTTTCCTCCCCTGGTTTCTACTTATGTGCTTTTGTTCCTCAGTTCCATCATAAAATATGGCTGAATTGTGATGAAATTCTTTACTAAGTCCAGTGGACAGATGGTATATACTGTTGATAATATGTATTGGAAGTATATCTTAAATACATTGAATAATATATAATCATTTAGAAAGTATGGAATACACTGAAATCTAAAGGGGTATATATGTTCCATTGCTGTGTGACAAATCACTCCAGATTTAGCAATATCATAAACCTCCAATCTGTCTCTATAGTTCAGAAGACAAGACACAGCATTATTGGATGCCCATCTGGGCATCTTCTAGGCTGAGGTGTTAATCAGGATTGAGGGTCTTATGTGAGGTCAGTGACCTCTTCAAACTTGACTGACTATTGGCAGATTTCATTTCCACATAGATGAGGGATGAAGTTTTATTGCCCTTCTAAGTGCCAGTGTCTATGGAAAGTCCATTGTTATGTGGTCTAAAAGATGTCAGTTTCTTCCAGATGAGGGTTGGCAGGGCCTTAATGTTATCTGTTGAATTCCTTCAGAGCAGGTTCTGGATCAGTGTTATTAAATAGTTGAAAGAACATCTGTGAGTTATAGGGGCCAGAAATCTCAGCATTCTTTCTCAGATTTCTGCCCATCACAGGAGTCACAAATTTCATAAAGACAAAAGCAAATACTACACAATTGTTAGTGAACATACCTCAGGACAGCTAATTTTTCCCTATCAATGTCAAAATGCTGTTTACTTCCATCCAAACAATTCTTCCTGAAACATATCTTGGAATGTATCAGTTCAATTTGGAGGTTTTTAATGTCTAACAGTGAGATAAAACTGGAAAATTAATATAGCACCTTTCTCAAGTAAAATTTTGAAGATGACATTATAAGATCTCACATGAGTTAGTGTTTCTAGTAAGAAATAATTTGCAAAGTGATCTCAGTTGAAACTGAGTTTCTTTATCAAATACTCTACAAATATATTACTAAGTGTATAGCAAACCCCAAGCATTGATGCAATTCTATATAGACCAAAAGCAAAACAGACAAAGGTCTTTTGATTATTTAATCATTTTTTGATTATTTGATACATTTGATTATTCATTTGGCTTTATTTTCTCTGCTTCAACCTTTTGTAGACTTACACTACTGAAAATTATATTATTATAAGGAATGTCGAAGACAAGAGAAATGTTTAAATTTTCCAATATGAAAATTATCTATCATGCTGAGATACATGATTTATTTATATTGGCATATTTTTATCAAAATATTCTATGTACTGTATCCCAGTCTAGCACAGAATTCGGATTGTTCTATTTTCTCTAGAATTATGGTGTAAATTGTGACAAAGGTACAAAAGTAGATGTTTTATAAAGCATCTTTGAATCTAATACTCATCTTTCCATGAAAGCATACTTGTATCTTTTAACTCTTTCTTGGTCTCTGTGATATCTTAAATGGTGGAATTCAGATTTTTTTTTCATCTTTGCAAGCAATCACGCAGCAGCAACTGACTTCTGACTATAGTGCAGTTTTTTTTGTTATGTTACATTATGTGTATGAAAAATCCCAACAGATGAGTAGAACAGATGAGTTGGATATTGATTTTGCTACCTATAGACTCTGTGAGCTTGGGCAAATTACATCGAAGCCTGTGCTCAAAATCTCACCTTAAATGGGGTTGATTTTTTTCTTTTTCATTGGATACTTAGAATTAAACAAAACGTCATAAGCAGAGTTCTAACACTAAGTCTAGGACATTCTACATTTTACCAATAAAAATGCCTCCTAGGACTTCTGTCACACATCCATTTGTCCATCACTAAGGGACTGATTAATCTGTGCAAATCTGTGAAAAAACTGTCAGCAGTAATGACTATGCTCTGGAGGGCAAACCACTGCTGTGGAAATAGCTATGTATATGTACTTGTGGGGTCAGTTAGATAATATATTAGGAACATTTCAATTGCTACTGCAGAGGACCATGGAATATACAGCCATGTATATTGATCACATGGTAGTAATTACGTGAATCTCTCTAGATCTTCCCACAGCTTACTCTGTATTTTGCATTAAGGTGGAGTCTTTGATGAGAAATGCCCACAGGTTATGCATTCTGGCTATGGATTCTTGCTGCCTTTGCTGCAGGAGCCAGTTCGTGGTCAAGAGAAGCTATTTTCACATTTTCTCTAGATTTGATCTTCCATGAAAGGAACCGAAAGATTTCAAAGGATTTACTTTGCCCTGGGGACACTCTTTCTTCTATTTAGTTGATGGATCTCAACTTCCTTGGGTTTAATGCTGATTCAGTTTGGACTTGAAAGTGTAGGGACAGCCTGTGCTTTCATAGTGTGGTATTTTCAAGAGTTCTCGTTCAGGATTGTAACAGTACTTTTCTAGTTTTCAAAACTTGGATCTTCCTAGCAAGTTCGACAAGGAAGACTTCTCTGTGAAGTGCAATGATTACCTCACACTTTGACATATATCATTTCATAAATGAGTTTACTCAGATCAGTGATCATATGTAGTTTAGCTTTGCATTTATCCCAAACATGACAACCTATGACTTTCCCTATCTAAGAGTCATTTGGTTTTGAATGTTTACTTGTCAGTGAAAGCTGCTATTCCAAGAATAAATCTACTAACTTGATGTGAGTGTGGAGCAGGGAAGTAAATCAGCTCAAGGGCTTGATGAAGGCTCATATTTAATATCAGTCTGATGTCAGCTTCCTCCTAAGGATTCTTTCCTTCTCCCTCCTTTCAGCAATTCACCCTGCCTTGCATTCTATGTGCTTCTCTGTTGCTCTTCCTGGTCATCCTGAACACTTTCATATATATTCAGCACTGTTTCTTGTGTACTTCCTTCTTGAATGTGGGACTCAGCAGAAGTTTTCTTAAAGTTTCATGCCAAAAGTTTGATACGTGAGCTGTACTGAAACATTTCAGAAAATCTCAGGGGAAAAAAAAATAAGGAATCATTTTCTTAGGAGATGCACTTCCCCAGGCTTGCACTGTGTTCTTGAAAGAAGTTCTAAACATAGTTGCTCTGTTCCACAAATAGTTCTCCTTTTTATTTGTGATGAGCTGACAGGCACATCTTCAAACAGTGAAAGTACTTGCTCAGATTTGGGGAGTGAATAGAGTTCTTATTACAGCTTTAATGGCCTAGTTCTCAGTGATCTGCTACAGTTGGATGAGGCTCTCTAGTGTTTGAATTAAGAAACAGTATCACTCCATACCCAACATATTTTAACCTTTTTGATTTCTAAAGACTGATATTGAAATTGCTGCAGAAGAATGGTGGGCTTGATTAAGATCAAAGGACTTAAGAGCATCACAAAAGGTTTGTGTCAGTTTGAACTTTAAATGCCCCGTGTTGAATGAACAGTTTTTGGCGACTTCGCACTTTGCTTCTGACTAGTCTAATTCAATTCTTGGTGGCAACCAGCTTTTTGATGATCCATTTATGAGTGAGTATTTCTAATCTAAAAGCAGAAAAACACAAAAAACCTACACATATACACACACATGTGTATGTGTGTATGTGTTTGCTAAATAGTTACTTATTCTGAATCTGCTATCATCTGATACTTGTAAATGCACTGATCCATTTTTAAGAAAGGGAAATCAAATATCAACAAATGACCAAAGGATATTTCAACCTTAAAGTTTTTTTCTCCATAATGGATAAAAGAAGAATAGCATCAGAATTTTATTTCAATATAAAATATATTTAAATACATTTTATAGAGACCCTTTTTAAGTTAATGCTAATATTCCTGCCAATTTATTTTAGTGCTTGACATACACATAAATCTAGTTCATTTTGAATTAATTCATTAGCATGAAAACTTATACAACAGCAAGCCCTGTTAATTAAATGCTAGATTGAAAAGCGAGACAAGGTTCAATTTACAGAAAGAATCACTCAAAAGAAATTTTCCACTTTAAAATATATTCATGGCTATAATTGAAAAATAAAGAGATTTACCTGTAAAAAAATCTCTGTTATGACTGCCTCCTTTTATGATACTTCTGTTCATGGATAACATGGATAACAAATGTTATCTGGGAAAACTTACATAGAATAAAAGGGGGGAAAAGTAGGAAATAAAATCAACCTCTGTCTTTAGAAAGAGTTAGCATTACCAAAGAAGGAATCAGTGTTCCTAAGCCTTATAAGCAATAATCCTTCTTATTTAAAATTATTCCATATTATATAATTATCTATAAATTGTCATTTCCTCTTGCAAATTTATGGACACAGACTCCCTGACAGTCATTTTAGTATTTACTTTTTCAGCAAATTTGTCTTTCACTAATAATGAGTCCAGCACTTCCTTTGTGGCCCATTTAGATGAAGCTCTTAAATATTTGAATTATGAACTAGTATCATTTCACACTCAACTCAAAGCACTGGTATTGGTGGTAAATTTTGTGTAGTGTTGCAATTAATCCATGATTTGACAGCTATAGATAAAACAGAAACAGAGTTAAAGTGATTTTCCTAAAATCACATATTCATAGATTTGGGAATGGTAGATTTGAGAAACTGATTGTCTTCCATAATCATTTTTAAAGACCTAGACAGTAAACTATGCCATATTAATTTCCCCTAATACTAGTATCGTGCAAATATGGAGTCAAAATTGTTCCTATAGTTAGCTGGATAGACATTTTCAGGTAGAATTTCCAGATGCATTGTTGACTTCCATTCATATTAAAAATCTAGTTCCTTCACTATAGGCATGTAAGAATCAATCAATATGCAAAGTCATCAGTATTTATATTATGGCCTTTAAGATTCACATTACAGTATGCTAAGTATCTGAATAATAGTTATGCCACAAAAACTGAGGTTTAGCCTAGTCAGCAAAATGCTTGCCATGAAAGCAAGACTTGAGTTTGATTCTTAGTGCCCACATTGAAGAAAAAGATGAGGGTTGTATGTGCTTATATTACAGTGTAGGAAAGTTGGTATATGTGAAAACCTGGAGCTTATGACTGAATTTCAGGACATCGAGAGACTTTGTCTCAAAGAAGATTGGCTGGCACCTGAGAAAAAACACTAGGACTCTACATGCACACATGTGCATGCATACATACACACACATATGCATCCAGATATTATAGGCATACATGCATAATACAGAAGAAAATAAAAAAGAGGGGACTGGAGAGGTGGCTCAGGGGTTAAGCCTCTGCCTTGCAGGTGGAAGGTCCTGAGTTTGGATCCTAGACCCCACGTATAAGTGGGGGCGGCCTGCGTTTCTAGTCCTGATGGGCAGAGCCTTTGGTCCATGGTGGTTCCCGAATTCGCCCGTGGTTCTACACACACACACGCACACACACACACACACGCACGCACACAGAATTGTATAAAAATAAATAATAATTAAAAAAAGAAAAGAAAAGAGAAATATAGTTGGTCATTAAGAATGTTAACTAACTTTCAATTTCATTGTTTATTTAAAAAAGGAATATAGATCTGAGTAAAAATGAAATCTAATATTTGATCACATTATAGGATTGGACTAAGTAGTAATTTGACATAAATTGGTAAATTTTGTAGTTTTTTTTGAGAATATAGATGAGGATTTTAACTTGTAAATTGTATGTCATCTTCTAGTAATTGATTATAGAGAAATACTAAGCATTTGGAATTTTACCATATTTCTTTTATTTTGTAAAACAAAGGAGATAGGATGTAGGAAGGTTGGAAGAGACTGAAACATGCACAGGCATGGATGTTAACCTTGTATTTCAGAACATTTATTTATTTTATTTATTTTTACTTGAGAGATATAGGAGAAAGAGGAGATAGCATAGCATATAGATGTGGATGTGAGAGGAATATAGGAATTCAT